>JBAMBJ010003803.1:0-11898 GCA_037043495.1 Drosophila recens | reverse complement strand
TTTTTTTTTTTTTCACAATATATGCCTGCCTGTTGCATGGGCATATATATTCAGGCGAAACAAAATACATACTATAGGCACCCCTGGTAACCAGTATTATTTTGAATCAGTCCGCAAACGCCCTCGAGGGGACCACGCGGAAAAGGCTGTTGATTGCTTTTAATTGCAATCAAGGAGGCATAGAAGATCAATGGAGGCTAGGTATAGGGATCATAGGGGTATTGCAAAGGTAGAGCGAGTGGTTCAGATCAAGGAAAGTAAAAGTGAGAGCAGATGAGTTGGAGGCAATGTTAATATTGAGGGGTTAATTCGCCTGAGCTGCTCGTGACCTTAATAGGGCAAGGCTCCCAGTACCCGAAGTTAAAGCACCCTCTTCTCCCCAGCTGCGTGAGCCTGCCTCTCGCAGGAGCACACACAGCTAAGGAGAATTAAAAAAAAAAAAAAAAAAAAAAAAAAAAAACAATGTTACATGGATGTTAGTTTGTAGTTTTAGAGGTTGTTCTTAGGTTGGTATGAAGTTGATTGATTGTTCAGGAGTTTGGAACAGACGAAGAAGAATAGTAATCTGAAGTGGGGTTAAATTCGCCTGAGCTGCTCGAGACCTTTTTTTTTTTTTTTTCACAATATATGCCTGCCTGTTGCATGGGCATATATATTCAGGCGAAACAAAATACATACTATAGGCACCCCTGGTAACCAGTATTATTTTGAATCAGTCCGCAAACGCCCTCGAGGGGACCACGCGGAAAAGGCTGTTAATTGCTTTTAATTGCAATCAAGGAGGCATAGAAGATCAATGGAGGCTAGGTATAGGGATCATAGGGGTATTGCAAAGGTAGAGCGAGTGGTTCAGATCAAGGAAAGTAAAGGTGAGAGCAGATGAGTTGGAGGCAATGTTAATATTGAGGGGTTAATTCGCCTGAGCTGCTCGTGACCTTAATAGGGCAAGGCTCCCAGTACCCGAAGTTAAAGCACCCTCTTCTCCCCAGCTGCGTGAGCCTGCCTCTCGCAGGAGCACACACAGCTAAGGAGAATTAAAAAAAAAAAAAAAAAAAAAAAAACAATGTTACATGGATGTTAGTTTGTAGTTTTAGAGGTTGTTCTTAGGTTGGTATGAAGTTGATTGATTGTTCAGGAGTTTGGAACAGACGAAGAAGAATAGTAATCTGAAGTGGGGTTAAATTCGCCTGAGCTGCTCGAGACCTTGAAAGGGCAAGGCTCCCAGTACCCAAATTTAAAAGCAATCTGCAGAACACATATAGCTGTGAATCAAGAGACTAACATAGGCGACCGGGTAGTATTTATAGTTCTGAATTTCGGCATTCTAGACTGCCCAGTTTTAATTAGGTCGCCCAATTGGACCTTGGTTACCAAAAGCATCAGAGTTTCTAACAGTAAGTGGTGTCTTGTCAGACGTAGTGTTAGAAGATTCATCATTGCTGCTGGTCACTGGTATAAGGTGGAAAAGGCAGATGAACAGATTCTTAGATGGAGAGGTACAAGGCAGAGGTGATTTCAATTAGTTGCAACCGAGGGGGCAGGGAGGAGCATTGGAGGCTAGATATAGGGAACTGAGGAGGATTATTAGTATGGTGCAAACCAGAGGGTGCATAGGAGAGTGCTAGTGCATAGGAGAGTGCTAGTGCATTGGAGACAGTGTTAATGTTGAAGGGTTAATTCGCCTAGGCTGCTCGTGACCTTAATAGGGCAAGGCTCCCAGTACCCGAATTTAAAAACGCCCTCGCACGGCTGAGGAGATTCAAGGCTATGTCATAGGTGGTTGTTTAGAAGATCAGGTTGTATACAATAGGTTGATTTTATATGTTGCTGGTAGATAAGTTATAAGAGCCGTAGAGGAGTAATACAGGTGTTTTATTTTATTTAAATTAAGGCTTAGCTCAAGAAGTTGTGATAGGGTAGATTTACAGGGCGAAACGTTTGTGTCAGGATTTGCTTTGGTATAGTTCTGAATTTTATTGATTTGGTTTTCTTTTTTATTTTGGTTATTTGATTGATTCAAAGTTAGTTAAGCTTTGATAGCAAGAAAAATCATGGTTTGTAGGGAGGTATCGTATAGTTTTGAATAAAATCTTAGCTAAGGAAGCTCTAATAAGATTGGTTTCGTAAAATGACCTTAATTGATTCAGGTTTAGGTCAGCTTTAGCATCAAGGAGCATCTTGGTTAGGCAGGCAGGTTTATTAATTGTAGAGTTAGTGCTGTTTTAATTAGGTTTGGTAGAAGTTTATTCAAGAAGGTCAAATAGGTGAGAGGAGATTTATTGTAGGATAAGTTTGGTAGCAAGGGATGTCTTAATTTGACGAATGACTTTAAGATAGCTATTTAGTTTTGTTAATCTTATATATTTTTAATGATTTAATCAGACAGATAATATGTGTGCAGCAGGTGAGTCGTTAAGGTTTTAATTAATTTTGTATAATGTCTTGTATCGATAGGATGGTAGAGGTAGGATAGGTTTTAAGGGAAAACGAAGAAGGCAGAGGTTGAGAGGAGGCTTAGGTTTCTCTAGGATTCCTGATTTGTCGCTCAATCTCACGAAGATCATTTTCCAGGGCGCGAAGGTTACGGGTAATGTTATTTATTCGCGTAGAATCCATTGGGAATCGAGGTACAATAATATCATCAGTTGAGTCAGGATCATAAGGAAGGGCAGCACGCAGCTCACCGATTTTTTGTCGCAAGTTATCTCTTCTCATTCCAAGGAGGTAGGAGCAAAAGCTTCCTCTTACATTAGGAGCAGACGTAGGAGGCGGTGGAGTATTGAGATTGGGTTTAGGCAGGATTTGTTGTGTGGAAGGAGTGGACTGAAGATTGGGATCAGAGTAGGAAGCAATTTGGCGTTCAGTATCATGGAGTTTATTGTCTAGATGGAGTAGAATACTGTTGAAATTAGTCATGTCTACAGCTGTCATTGGGAAGCGTAGGTGAAAGGTTCGGTCGCTTGAGTCAGATTCATATGGAAGTCTGAGACGTAATTCTTTGATATTTTGTAGTAGTAACTGTCTTTTATTATTCAGATTTTGAAGGTTAGGGAGTGAGTGAGCTGTTGGATTTGTGGCTGATGTGGAGACACTCGTAGGAGGCGTCAGTGAATTTAGTTGAGTTTGCTGAGGTCTGGGGATTGGTAGTGCAGAAGGAGTTGACTGAAGACTGGGATTAGTTATGGAAGCAATTTTTCGTTCAATATCATGCAGATTGTTGTTTAGAGAGAAAAGAGAGCAGAAGCTAGTCAAGTCAGCAGTGGATAAAGGGAAGCGAAGATGGAAAGTTCGATCAGTGGAGTCAGGGTCATATGGTAGTTTAAGGCGTAATTCTTCTATTCTTTGTAACAGTGATTGTTTTTCAATGCACAGGTCTTGAAGGTTTGGGAGTAAGCGAGTTGATGTGTTATTCGTTGGTACAGGGAGAGTATATCGTTGAAGTGGCTTAATGAATTTGTCAATTTGCTGGATGTATCTAGGTCGGCTTTGTGCTAGACGGAATGGGGTGTATGGGGCAGTTATAATTCTTCGGGCTTCAATGTTGAAGTGGTGGCTTAGCCTTGCAGCGTAGTTGCTAGAAGATTTGTCATATGTTTCTTCAAGTGCTCTTATTTTAAGTTCATTGTGGATTGCGGTATTTGTGGTATGGCATGGTGCGTTACTGATTGTTCTGAGAGTTACGCTTTGGAATCTGGAGATTCTTTCTATTTGTGATTGACTGGATAGGGAGCCCCAGACAGGAAGGGCATAGTGCCATAAGGGAGCGATAAGCTGCTTATAGAGTAAAGACTTGCATTCAACGGTGCTTTCTTTGTTGATTAGCCAGTGAAGCTGAGATCGGCGTGATTTAAGCTTTTTGATCAGGGAGTCGATATGTGTGATAAAGTTGAGTTTTTTGTCAAGCGTAACACCTAGGTTAGTGTGATCGTCAGTCGTTCCAATAGATTGACCCATAAGTTTGGGAGACAGTCTAGGAAAGCCAAGTTCGCTATCATCCTTAAGGGAATAAAGGACATGAGCTGTTTTACTGGCATTGATTTTAATGCACCATTTGTTGGTCCAGGATGTAAGAGAGTTTAGAATGGTTTCAACTTGACGGATAGCAGTAGTGGCAGACTCAGCGGCCGATAAAACAACTGTGTCATCAGCGTATGTGGCTAGGAGAGCATCAGTGTCACGAGGAGGGTTAGTAAGAATAGACTCAGGGGTTGGGAGATCAGAAGTGTAGATAGTGTATAGGATGGGACCCAATACACTGCCTTGTGGGACACCGGCCATAATATTTTTAGGGGTGGATCTGGCACCTTTATGAGATTCAACCATAAAAGTGCGGTCAGAAAGATAGTGACAGACAGTAGCATATAGTGTAGGAGGGAGGATGGGCCTGAGTTTATAGAGAAGGCCTGGGTGCCATACTCGATCAAAGGCTTCTTGGATGTCTATGTAGACTGCTGAGCAAAATCGATTTTTTTCATAGGCTTTAAGAATAACCTGTGTTACGCGAGCTAGTTGCTGATCGGTACTGTGTAGGTAACGAAATCCGAACTGGTGGTTTGGGATGGCATTAGCAAAAGGCTGTGACTCGAACATTCGAGTTAGTAGGAGACGTTCAAGAATTTTAGAGAAGCCGGATAGTAAACTTATGGGTCTGTAGGATGCTAGAAGTTCAGTTGGTTTGCCAGGTTTAGGAATCATCGTCACTAGGGCCATTTTCCACTGTTGTGGAAAGTGTTTGTAACGAAATACGTTGTTGAAAATTAGGATGAGATATAGGAGTGCAGAGTCTGGGAGGGATTTAATGGTGCGATTGTCAATTTTGTCTAATCCAGGAGTTTTGTTGTTTTCTAGAGTTTTGATTAGATTTTTAACTTCAGTAAGAGTGACAGGTCGGAATCGAAGGGGACTGGGGGCTTCTGGACTGTTTGTTTGATTTATGATTTCAAGGCGTTCCTCAGGAGTGTTTAACAGGATTGGTTTAAATCTGGATTCCAAATGTTCGGCAAAGGCTTCAGCTTTTTCTAAGGTAGTTTTGCACCAGATGTATTCATTATTGTCAGGATTTGAGTCATTAGGGTTTGTTTGGCGTCTGACAGGGAGATTTGGTGTAGGTTGCCTTTTGATTTGTTTCGTGAATTTCCATAGCTTTTGTAGGCAGTATGTGTCCCTTTGGTCAATGGCAGAAAGTGTTCTATCAAGTCGTCTAGCTTTGTTGGCTTCAAGCGCTTTCTTGAGTCGCTTTGAGGCAATTTTATGGAGCCTTCGGGCATCGTTATTGCGAAGCAGAAGATGGTTGTATTTAAAGGAGCGTTTTGCAATAAGCATATTCTGTATGCGTCGGTTTGGTGTATAATGAATTCGAAATCGGCTGTTCAAGGGTAGGTAAGAGGACGAGGTTGAGGCAAAGTTGGCAGCTTGGTGAATATTTCTCGTGAGTATGTCTACGGAATCTTCAATGTCTTGTCCTGATGATATTTCTGTATTAAGGTGGATGTTCTGATTGAGCCAGAGGTGGAATTTTTTGATATCAGCGTTAGTTGCTAGGATTGGTTTCTTGAAGGGAATGAGTTTTGGTTTGCTTGAGAGACTGATAAGAAGTGGAAGATGGTCTGAGCCCAAATCAAGTGAGGACTCAATGTGAAGGCGGTCATTATGGATGCCTTTGTAGATTGCAAAGTCGATTGCAGAGGGTCTCTTACGTTGATCATAGGGGAAGTGAGTCGGGGACCCAGTAGCTAGAATGTCATAGTTTTGGGTTCTTATGCACTTAAGCAATTCATTACCACGGTTACAGGCACGAATATTTCCCCACCAGCGATGCTTAGCATTCCAATCACCAGCAAAAAGGAAGCGAGGATCAAAGAGCTTGAGTATTATTTTAAAGGCTTCAGATGAGAGTGCTGTTGATGGAGGGCAGTAGATGGCTGAAATGTTTATGCGTGGTTCTGCAGAAAGCGATATACAGATTGGAGCACATTGTACAGATTGAGTAATTATGGTGGG
The DNA here is from genome assembly GCA_037043495.1 of Drosophila recens. NCBI lineage: Eukaryota > Metazoa > Arthropoda > Insecta > Diptera > Drosophilidae > Drosophila > Drosophila recens. The sequence goes on along the minus strand of JBAMBJ010003803.1, from coordinate 5,898 downwards.
AAGGGCCATATGTTCGATGTTATGGTTGATGATAGTGGCAGAGCCTCCTCGTCTGCGGTTAGACGGATGGTTAGCAGTATAAATGTGATATCCTTTGATTGCGATGGAGTCGGTTTCTAATAGATGCGTTTCTGAGATAAGTGCGATGTCAATGTTATACTGGTAGATGTGAGATTCAAATTCACTGAGCTTATTTAGTATTCCAGCTGCGTTCCAGGCAATAATCCTGAGGTCGTTGATTTTGTTGAAGTTTCGAGTATTTTGAGGCATGATGACTAGAGTTTCCTTTTGGTAACCCCTGAGTCACTGTTGTCTGTAGTCTTAAGAAAATTCGCTTTTGGATTATCTGCTGATTTAATTATGAAAGTCTTCACAAAAATTTACACTGAATCACTGTTGTCTGTGGCTTTAAATAAATTGGCCTTTGAAAGTTTGCTGACTTGTGTTGTCTACTGCTCGATGTCTCGACGATTTTGATTTAGAGTTAGCTTTGCACGGTCGCAAGAAGAGGGATTAATCGACACTAATGTCAGTGACCGATAAATTTATGAGAGCAGAGTTGCCAAAGAAATTTAATAAAGAGCAGAAAGGAGTTCGAGTACATGTTCTCACTGGCAATCGCTCTCAAACTGTATTAGCCAGTGAGAATACAAAACGAAAGAGAGAGTAAGAGAGTCAAACCTGATTGGCTTGACAGCTCATTTCCATGAATGCATGAGAATTATTGAGGTGAAACGAGAAGGCAGACATGGCTGACAGAAGCATGGCCGCATGCAAAAATGAGTTGTGCTTTCTCTTGGTTAAAGCTACACTGAATTGATTTTAAGTAGTTTTGCACAGGCGTAAAAAGGATTAATTGACGAAATGCCAAAGACCAATATTTTACCGGAAAGAGAGATGCCACATAAGTTAAGTAACGAGCAGAAGAAATGATTTGATAACAGATTGAGCGCATAAATGCAATAATTTGAATTTGGATTTAATAATAACAAATAGTATTAATATATCTGTTAATAATTTGATCATTGAAGTAGGTCTGACAAATAAGTATAATTTGCTAAACACAGCGTTAATTAAGGAAGTGGATACTTAGAAAATATATAGGTGAATAAGGATTATTAAATATATGAATTTTTGAAGTATAATTGTAAGAATTGATTTACAGCAGTTTTGCACGGACGCAAAGAGGATTAATTGACGATATGCCAAGGACCAGAATTTTTACCGGAAGGAGAAATGCCACATAAATTTAATAACAAGCAACAGAAATAATTTAACAATAACTTGGGCGCATAAATGCAATAATTTAAATTTGAATTTAATAATAATAAATAATATTAATAAATATTTTAATAATTTGGACATTGGAGTAGATCTGAAGAATATGTATAATGTGTTAAGCACAACGTTGATTAAGGAAGTGAATATTAGGAGAATTTATAAATGTATAAAAATTATTAAGATGCTAAGTGATATAATGCTTTATAAAATAAAACTGTTTTTACAGACGGAGACAGCACTCTTGTAAGAGTAAGGACAGACAGACAACTGGACAACAGCATCAATAAATATACACATAGAGAAGAGGGATACCAATCAGCTGATTAAGTGCATATAAACAAAATTGGGTCAACAAAGATTAAAGGCAGCAAGTACAGGGTCAGTGTACAGAAAGTTTAATTAATGGATGAGAGCAGCAATGACGCATAGATAGTAGAATATGGCAAAGGTAGAGCTTAAAACTAAATTATAAAATAAAACACTCCCATTCTCACTGTTCTGGCCAGTGAGAAGGTGTGTGTATGCGTAGAAATTTATAGGTAGCAGGAATGACAATGGTAGTACTTAAAACACATCTATTCTCACTGTACTGGCCAGTGGAAAAATGTGTGTGTGAGGCAGACAGGTAACATAGGTAGGACCCATTCTCACTGTTATGGCTAATGAGAGGTGAGATGAGAGAGGGAGAGTCAACTGGCACAGAATAGCTATACAAAGTAAGTGAGAAACACACAAACACCATCACATACACGTAAATACACACAAGCAGTACACCAAGAGGGATTGAGAATAGCCTATTTATTATATGTTTTCCCATGAGATTTGCACTGTTTCTGCTAAGCACTGAGTGGGTAAAAGAAGTTTGTTAGCTGAGTGGGTAGTAGAAATTTTTGCTGTCAGACAGATTTTGTACAAGAATTGAATTTTGGTAAGAAAAGATAAGGGATAAATGCATACGAATGTGTTTGTATATGTTTCTGTTTGGATTAATGGTTACATTATTTAAGTTTAATGTTTGAAAGGTGATAGAACTTAAGAGTTATATCACATATGGAAATCCTTTGAAGTATGTCTTGTTTGTTTTGGGAAATGGAGAGAGATTCTATTTTATATGAATGAATAAAGGACAATTTTATTAATAGTAAACTCGGACAGACTGTTTGTATGGTAGAAATTTAACCAAGTTGGAGTTAAAGTATCAATTTAACCAAATTATATTATGAAATATACATTAATTGATAGATAAGAGAAGGTGGCCATATAAATATTCATTTTATTATAGGGAAACAAACACAATATTCTATGAGTAAGGTGTGATTTAGAAAAGGAAGTACGATAGGCTCTTTGAGCCATGGAGTATTCATTTAATTATTTAGAGTGACTAGTGGACATATATATTTAGATTATATTAAGTGGAATCAAGCGCAATATTATGTGCATTAAGGAGGGTAAAATTTGAAAAGGAAATACAGACAGACACATAGAGAAATAATATCATAAGGAAAAGTTTACCTAAGTTTGCAGCAGTAGCAGTCAATACATCTAAAACTTCAGCGTACACAAACAGTTATGCTTTGACAAACACTTTGGAGCATGCATTTGTTTGTATAGGGTTAAAAGAGTCGATATACATTTAAATAATATTATATGGAAGCAGACGCAGGGTAATATGCATGAATAATGTATGAATAATGTGCAGATTGGGAAAAGGAAAAGCAAAGAGAGATGCTATATACGTTTTTCTCTTGCAATCGTTCTCAAACTGTACTAGCCAGTGAGAATACAAAACGAAAGAGAGTGAGAGAGAGTCAAGTCTGATTGGCTTGACAGCTCATTTCCATGTATACGTAAGAATTATTGAAGTGGGACAAGAAGGCAGACATGGCAGACAGAAACAAGGCCATGCGAGAATGAGTTGCATTTTCTCTTGTTTAAAGCTGCATCGAATTGATTTACAGCAGTTTTGCACGATCGAACATAGGATTAGGTATGAGAAATAAATTTATTTGCTAGGCTCAGTTAATTTAGTGGAGATATCTAAAAACATATTATTTAGCAAGATGCTAAGTTATTTCATACTTTAATAAAATGTATTTGTATTAAGAGACGAAGAAAGTATTTTAGCAAGAGCAAGAATACAACAGATAACTGGACAACAGCGTAAATAATAATACAAATAGGGGAGGGTGAATGCATATAATGTAAACAATTTTGATCATCTAGGATATTTTGAAGATATCTAAAGTCATATTTCTAAGCAAGATGCTAAGTAATTTCATTTTTTAAAAACGAAGGCAGTATTCTGGCAGGAGCAAAAATAGATGGAAACTAAGCAGGAGAAACTAAGCAGCTGGCTAAGTGCATATAATATAAATAAATGGGTCAAACAAGTTTGTAGACAAAAATACAGGATCAATGTGCTGTAGCAATGTAGCATAGGTAGCAAAATATGTGTCCAAGGTAATGCTTAAAACTAAGATACACCCATATAAATGTGTGTGTGTATGTGTGTGTGTGAGGCAGATAGGTAGCATGGGTGGCATAGGTAGTACTTAAAAATTAGCACACATCGATTCTCATTAATTAATTCTCATTAACAATCAATGTAGCAAAGGTAGCAAAATATATGTCTAAAATAGTGCTTAAAACTAAGACACATCCAAATAAATGTGTGTGTGTGAGGCAGACAGGTAGCATAGGTGGCATAGGTAGTAATTATAAATTAACACACATTCGTTCTCACTGCAATGGCCAGTGAAGGGTGAGATAAGAGAGGGAAAGTCAACTGGTAGCTCATTTCATTTTACAAAACAAGTGAATGAAGCAAGAGTAGAATAAAATATAAAACACACATACACACTAACACATACACACAAACACACACGAGCAGGATATAAGAATAAAATATGTTCAATAAGCAAAGATTGAGATCGGTTAGGTTAATTCTAGCACTAATGGCTAGACACAAAAGTTAACTTCTCCCTTGCATTTATATTTATGTTTATTAGTGCATTTCCAGGTAACTTGAAAGCATAGCGGCAGGCCAATAAGTAAAAACGAAGATGTACGTACGCAAGTATAGAAAATAGTTGTGAATTCCCTCCTTGAGTTTGGCAATTTGTCCAAGCTGAACCTTCGGCTGTGGACACGATTGGTGCTGCTGCTGCATTATCACTTTGATTTTTAAATATTTTTGTTTGCACAATTCGAAGTAAGTTTATTGTTTGAGATGGCAACTTGTAAAAAGTTCAGAGTTAATAGTTCTTTATCGGTTTGTGTGTTTGGTTCCACTAGTGAACGTGTTTATACGTCAGATGAACGAAAAGCATAAATTGTGAAACAATGGAAGTGAACACTAAGTTCATCATTAGATCCTAATATTTAAATATAAATTAATTAATTTGGGAGCAAATAGAAATATTTGACCAGGGTATGAATGTACTTTTTGTTATAGTTTTCTTTCGCATGAGTTTTGCACTGTTTCTGCTAGGTACTGAGTGAGTAAAACAGAATTTGTTAGCCGGGTGGGTAACAGAAAATTTTCCTAAGCTTCGAATTTTTTAACAAGAAGTGAATTTTTGAAGGAAAGTTGAAGGATTAATGCCTCCGAATGTGCCTATATATGTTATTGTGCGGATTTAATTATTTTATTTTAACGTTCGATAGGAAGTAAAGATAAAGAGTATATCACGTATAGAATATGGAGAATCCTTACACATTGAAGATGAAATAGAGAGAGATTATATTTTATATGTATGAATAAAGGGCAATTTTATTAAAAGTAAACACGGACAGACTGTTTGTATGGTAGAATCAAAGTAAAAGTTGGTCAAAAGTAGCAGCAGTCAATGCATGTAAAGGTTAGCTTACATTAAAGTGTAAATTTAACCAAGTTAGAAGAATATTTATACTTTAAAGTATGCATTTAATTGTTAAGAGAAGGTGGCCATATAAATATTTAATTATTAATATTATACAAATACAATAATTTATAAGTAAAGTGTAATTTAGAAAAGGAAATTCGAAAGGTACTTTGTGCCAAGGAGGATAAACTTATTTATTTAGAGTGACTAGTGGCCATATGCATTTAGTATATATTATGTGGATACAAGCGCAATATTATACACATTAAGGAGGGTAAAATTTGGAAGAGGAAATATAGACAGACACATAGGGAAACAAAATCATAAGGACAAGTTGGCTTAAGCCAGCAGCAGCAGCAGCCAATACATCCAAAAGTACAGCGTACATAAAAGTAATGATTTTATTTGACAAGGGGAGTAATTATGCTTTAAGAAACACTTTGGAATATGCCATTATTAGTATATAGTTAAAAGAGTCCATATATATTTAAGCAATATTATATGGGAACAGACGCAGGATAATATGTATAAATAATGTGCAGAATTAGGGAAAGAGAAATGTAAAGAGAAGCCTTAATTGGTGAAATCTAAAAAGAAGTTGGTCAGTAAGTGCATATAAAATCTTGCATACATATAACAGCCAGCTAAGAAGAGTGGACCTAATTTAGAATTAATAATGAAATTAATTGAATATGAGGGGCAGTTAATTAAACTGAAGGTGGCAGTGATAGCAGAGGTGGTGAATTCTTTTTTT
>JBAMBJ010003801.1:0-39930 GCA_037043495.1 Drosophila recens | reverse complement strand
TTGCTGTGTATGCCGAGATTCTGTATCTGTCTCTGTCTGTCTTTCGACTCCTCTTTGGTCCAATTGACAGGCTCTTCGGCTTCGGCTTTGGCTTCTTTGGCTGTCGACCGTCAACTCGATCGTCGGTTTTGGGATCCCAGAGTATTTTGTCCGCCGCCTGGGCGAAGATAATTTATGTCCTCGGCATTTTGCATACACTCCGAGTCGTAATCGCATTTTTACTTTTACTTTTCCGCACATTTTGTTGTCGTTGTTGTTGCTGTTGTTGTTGTTGCAGTTGCAGTTGCAGCTACTGTTGTTGCTGCTGCCCTTTGTGGTTGCATCACTTGAAGTAGCCGACAACTTGCTGCCGTTGGTGCTCCCTTTTATTTTCATTTCGTTTTCTTCTCTTTTCTTTTTCTGTTTTTGTTCTTTTGTGAAAAATAACTCCTTTGTCCTGTCAGTCAGAGTCGCCGCTCGCTTTCGGTTTCCCTGAGCAGCTTCCTCTTTTCCCAATCCCAATCCCAGTCCCAATCCCCTGTCCCCTTCTGTCTTCAGTTTTAGCTGATGCTTTGCATACATAAATTCATCTGTGCCACTGTTCAACTGTTCATCTGTTGCAGTGTTGCCCTCGCTGGCTGTGGCAGTGACATTGTCAAGGGCGTCGCCAAAGGGGGTTTATAAATTATTTAACTATATTTGTAATATATATACAAATAGATTTGTAGTGTACTTATATTTGTATAAGTCGACACAACATTGAAAAATAAATATTCTGCTTTTGGTGGTCAAAAAGAAGAACAATTTATGTTTTAAATTAGTTTACTTATTACATAATAGTGTGTATGTTTTTTTGTGTAATTTTTCCAAAAATTAACATATTCTTTAAAACTTCAAAGTTAAAAAATCTAAACAAGCAATGTCTTTTCTATCATTTTCTGACCTCTCAATAAGTATACCTAAGTTTGAGATTTTTAAAATGTTTAAAATTTGCTAATGTTTTACATTTTTTTTCATTTGCCTGCGAAGTTTCATAACTTTGCCAATTAAATTTTAAATTTAAATTTTTTTTTTATTTTATATTTTTATTTTATTTTTTTTTTTTGGTAAAAAATTTATAATTTTATTAAACAAGCTTGATGTTACCTAAGGGGCAACTTAGTCTAGTTTTAAATTTGTGCAACAGTTTAGGTCACATGGACATTAAATAGGAACTTAAAGCTTAAAATTACATAAAAATTATATACACTATATACAGTTATCTATTTAAAATATGCATTCATTAAATTGTTATTCCCAACTTTTTTAAATATTATGAATCAATAAGTACAACAACACATTATCAAATGTTAGGTATTGCTAGAATCGGAAGCTCATAAATGTTTAGTCGTAAATAAAAGAAGAAAGGGGTTGCTCCGTTGGCCCCTTTAACTCCCCCTGCTCCTGCCCCTGGCCCTGTATCTGTGGCAGTTGCTGCTGCAGTTGCTGCTGCAGTTGCTGCTGCTGCTGTTGCAGTTGTAATTGCAGAATTCGCAATGAACTCTTGGCAACTCTCGGCTGCAACATTTTTAGCATCTGTCGCTGTTAGGGTTAATGTCAATTGGCCTGGCTACTGCCTATTGCCAATGCCATAAATACACAACACCACAGCGAAAGGGAAGCAGATAGAAAGAGTGAAAGAGAGACAGAGACCTGAGAAGAAAGAGAGATGGAAAGAGTGGCAGCCCTAGGGGCTGATTGCATTGTCTTGCAGTGCTGCGAAAGACGAAGAACCGCCTTCAATTTAATTAGCAGCTTCTGTAGAGTTCTCTGCTTACTTTCTAATTGCTCGGGTTAGGGGTAAAGTGAAGGAGGAAGGGGTGGCAAGTGGGGTGGTGGAAGGGGGAGTCAAACAGTCAAATAGTAATCATTGTTGACAATCACGAAAAGCCAACAAAACACTAGCTAAAGTGACTGCAACAGCAACTTGTTGCTGCCTGCATTTCAATATCGTGCGCGGGTCGACAACAACAACAACAACAACAACAGAAGCAGCAGCAACAACAACAACTACAGAGAAAAAACATTTATACAAATTCAACTGGAAAACTAACAAAACGCCAATTAATTGCCAAATAGAATGTTTTATCTATGAAATCGTACTCGCAGCAGCAGCAGCAGCAACTGCAACCGCAGCAACAACTTGTGGCGATAAAGGCGTGAAGGAGTTGCCAGCGTAAGAGAGAGAGGTAAAAAGAGTAGGAGAGGAGAATAGACCAACAAAAAGTATTAGTAAAAGTTAAGCATTTGTGACCGTAACACATTTGAGAGTCGGCCAATTGAAGTTGTTGCTTTTGTGTCGTGTGTTTGCCAGCAACAATTGCTGTTGCGGTTGCTGTTGCTGTTGATTATTTGCGCAGTTTGGAGAAAAGCAAAACAGTCGACAGTTTAGCCAAATGGCCAAAATGCAACAGTGTTGTTATTGTTGTTGCTGTTGTTGCTGTTGTTGCTGATAGGAAGCAGCAGCAACATCGGGGCGATGCCAGCAATGGTGACGATCTAAGCGACCAACGTGAATCGCCAAGCGGCATCTTAGATGCTTATACAACTCTACACACACACACACACACACACACACACACACACACACACATACACACACACTTGGGTGTTCGTCGTGCAGATTAGATGCCTTTATACATATGCAAAAAGGCCAGGCCAAAAGTCGTGTTGCTGTTGTTAGCCCAGTACTTTAAGAGTTGCCAGACTTATGGGCTTGTGAGCCTTAATTTAAGAGGAAGGAAAATTTATTTGCCGACAGTACTATAAAAAAAAAATTTATTTTTTGAGGCAGTTTTATATATTTATTTATTTAAAGCCAGTTGTTACTTTACTACTTTTATTTAATTTCTCTTTATACATTTTTTCTCTTGTAGCCGTTAAATTCCTTGCATTTAATTTCGACGAATCAAATTTCAAATTTAGCAAAAAATTGTTCATATTTTTTTGAAAATGTTATTTTACTAAAAGTTACGTGTAGTGGGCATCTAATAGTCGAGCATTCCGACTGTTGCTGTTGCTTGATGCTGCTTTTGTTGTTGTTGTTGCTGCTGCCATTGTTGTTCTTTGTGTTGTCGTTTTCTTTTTCGCTCTCTGAAGAGGAAGAAGAAATGGCAGCGACTTGTGGTTGCCCAAAGATCAAAAGTGAGTGAGTGAGTGAGGGAGAGAGAGAGAGGGGGAGAGAGAGAGAGAGAGAGAGAGGAAGGGGACAGATTGTGAGGCATTGGAACGAGAGGTGCGATTTAAGTGCAACTTAAATTTTAAATGCCACTTTAATAGCATCATTTGCACGCAGCGAGCTTGTTAAGTTGCAACAGAGAGAGAGAGAGAGACGGAGAGAGGGAGAGAGGTGGGAGAGAGAGATGCTGCTGCTGGTTGTTATTGTTGCAGTTGCAGTTGCATTTGTTGTTGCCTCAAAGCGTGATCAAAGAACGAAGAACTTGCAACATGAGGCAATGCAATCGATTGCAGTTACACTTACTGCAAATGGAAACACAGCAACAACAGCAACAGCAACAACAGCAACACCAACACCAACAACTCATACGATTTGTGGACAACATTTGCAGCCATTTACTAAATTTTATTTGCTCGTATCGCGTTGTAGCAACTAAAATAAATCAAAATCACGCAAATTGCTCAATTAAAATTACTCAACATTTGGCTGTAGTTGTTGTTGTTGTTGCTGTTGCTGTTGTTGTTGTTGCCTAAGTTAAAAATTAGCATTTGAATATTGAATAACAAGCTGAATGAGCTCGAGATTTGAGACCCAGACTTGAGTTTAAGCCTTGGCAACAAACTGCTGTCATGTAAGCGACTAATTAACATGTCAGTCACTCAGTCAGCAACAGCAACAGCAACAGTAACAACAACAGCAGCTACTCTTCAGTCTCCCCTCTTCAGCATTAACAGTTACGCATGCAACTGGCAATAGAAATGAAACCAAAGTAAATTTAACAAATGCTTCCTTTTGACTGCACGCCAAGTTGCAAGCTGCAAGTTGCCAGTTGCCAGTTGCAACCTGTCGTCGCAACTAAACAAATCTTCACGAGTTTCAAATTGGCACAAGGCAAAGGCAACAACAAAAATCACCGAAAAACGTTTAAAATTTTTGAATTTATTAGCCAAAAAATGTGAGGAGACACAGACGGAAAGGGGGAGAGAGAGAGGAAGAGAGGGAGAGATGGGGACTTGCAGTCAGTCAACGGAGTCAAGTCGAGTCTGGGACTGCGACTGCGACTGAGTCTCTGTTTGGGTCTGTGTTTCCTGGCAATCTCTGGGCTGTCGTTGCACGGCGCTAATTATCGCTGCTAATGATGCTTTAAAAGGCAGTCGTCGACGACAGGCGGTCGCAGCAACAACAACAACAGTAACAGCGGCAGCAGCAGCAACAACTTCCAGTTGCGCAACTTATGTCTGGAGATTCGCAATTTTGCTTCTCTCTGTTGTTGCTGTTGCTGTTGTTGCTGTTGCTCCTTTCGCTCATCGCATGAGTAATTGACAATTTGCTGAAGTCAGCGTGTCTCCTGCATCTCCTTAAGTCCCTCATTTCGCTGCTGCTACACCCAGAGAAAAAACGAAAAGCTTAAATATATATTTGATTTTTTAACATTGCATTCAAATGAAAATGTTAAATACAGTAGAAAACAAATATTTTGATTAAATCAATGATTTTTGTATTTGATTCTAACATAATTTTTAAAAATTTCACAAAGATTTTGTACTGATATATTCGACTTACACGATTTTAATTTAAATACATATTTCATAATATTTTAAGCTAAGCTAAAATTCAAAGATTTTAATGGCTTATTTAAATGTAATTATTTAAAAATTTAAATGGCCGTGTTCACCAGAACAAATCGACAACAGAAAATCGATGAAATTTGCATGATTATTCTGGTGAAATGCAGTGATTGGCAATCATGATTTCAAATTTTGGGATTTATGATGACTGAAAATTCATCACCAAAATAGTACGCTGAAATTCTGTGATTGTGATGCTTTGTTATCGAACAAACAAAATACATGATTATTGATTGATTAGTTCTGGTGAACGCGGCCAATGAGATTTTGTGCTGATATTTTGGGCTAACATGATTTTAATTTAGATCTTTAATTTGAATATCCAAATATTACATATTAGCTTAGACATCTCAAAAGTGAGAATGTTTATTTTTTATTTTTATATTTTATTTGTTTCCTATTTAATTTCTAATTTAATTGCGAGCATTTTACCAACATTATTTCCATATTTATTTCATAATGTAAAAACTAAAAGTTCAAAGTATTTTTCTCAGGGTGTAACTGTATGTGTGTATTCATACGTAGCCTGAGACTCAACCGATTGTTGCTGCAGCAACAACAGCAACAACAGCAGCAACAAGAGCAGCAACATCGCTGCTTCCTGCAATATTTGTATATGTTAATTGTGTGACTAATGACGGCCAACTTGTCATATTTTTATCAACATGTGAAGTTAACATTTTTGTTTTCGTTCAGCCAGGTTTATTTGTGGTTTTGTTTTTGTTTTTGTTTTTTGTTCTTCGTGGCAAGTTCGTGTTCTAAGTCTTTCGTTTTGCCGACTGCCGATTGCGGCTTTAATCGGGTCACTTGTGTCAAATTAACGCTTTTAGCGTATGCATAGCTTAGATAACGATAAAAAACAAAACGTTTCCTCCCACACACACACACACACATACACACACACACAGAAAGAGTCGGGGGCTAGCAGAAAATTCGTTAGTACGAAAACTCAATCAAATGTCGAAACTTGAAAATCGTGATCATGGTCCTGCCTGGGCCTAAGTCCGTCCGTCCGTTTAGCTGTCTATGCAGGCGTAATGGCTGTTGCTTTAGGCAACGGCAACAACGGCAGCAACCACAACAACAACAACAACAGCAACAACAACAGCAACAACAAAGTCAACGAAAGAAAACAACAAACAACAAACGGTAGCTGCAAACAAGACAAAAGACAAACTTATCGTTTGAATTATCGGCATTTATTTGCATTTTGATATCCCCACTCTCCCCTCTCTGCCTCCCCCCTGTTGGCCATGACTGTTTGTTGTTGTTGTTGTTGTGGTTGTTGTTGTTGTGCTACTGTTGCTGCTGCCTTGACTATGCCTTTAATTCACAAAAATGTAGAGACAGCTCTCGAGAATGCTCTATTCCTTAGCATTTCTCAAACAGATACCCTATAGAAAACTGTAGTAAATTCCTTACTATATTTTTAACAAATGCTACAAACTTTGAAACAAATTTTATTTATTTTCATATTTTAACTGATAAAAATTAAAATGTGCATATTGTTTAACATATTATTTTTGATTTTTTGAGCTTATTAAAATTATAATATTATGTTAAAAGATTTCCCCACGATTACAGGGTATGAGCTAAATGTAGAAACGAAGACTCTTGATACAATAAAAATTGTATCTTAAAAAAGAAAATAGAGAGAAGAAGAGGGGCAGCAAGAAAATCACATACGAGCATATGCGTTGAAAGTTTAAGTATTTTGTTGTTGTTGTTGTTGTTGTTGCTGTCACTAGGTTGCAACTGCAACTGTTTAGTTTTCATGCTTGCTTCATGGCTCACTTGTTGAGCATCTTGCGTCGCATTTTACAGTTACTACTGAGGGCTTCACAGTCCTTAAATACACTCAAAACATTTTGTTTTCTATTTAAAATTAAAATTAAAATAAAATGCAAATTTGAAAATTAACCCAAAATATATTTAAAATATTTTTACTATTTTATTAGAAGCCTAATAATGTACAAAATACTTTCTAAATGTTAGGAAAGAGTTTCGTGAATTCAGGTCCCCTTTTTCTGAGTGTATATAAGCTTACACATACATATGTGTGTATGTATATAGTAAGTACATAGAACACAAAGCTGGGCAATCGCGCAGCACAAAAAAAATTAGCATGCGCAAAGGTAGCAACAGCAACAGCAGCAACAGGCACAACAACAACAGCAACAGTTGCAGTTGCAACAGTAGCAACATTGCTTGGAATGTCAACAGCAGCAGCAGCAGCAGCTGAGATTTTTCTGTAAATTTGTTTGCTTTGCTAAAGGATTTTCCGTTGCTGTTGTTTTGTAGCTGGAAAAAAACGTGATCACTTTAACATTTTTGTGTTGTTGCTGCTGCTGTTGTTGTTGTTGTTGCTGCTGGTGATTTTGAGTGGTTTTAGCAATTCTAATGCTGTTGCTGTTGTTGTTGTTGCTGCTGTTGCTGTTGCTAAGCAGCTGCTGCTGCTGACAGAGTTTCTCATATCGATACCGTACGATAAGCGGTTTCTTACGGTTCAACATGAGCAATTGTCCAAGCTTTCTCATACCAAAAAACATTCCCCAATTCCCACTCTATCTATCTATCTTTATATCTATCTAACTATCTATCTCTTTCTTTGGTTTCGTCACTCCGGAAATGTCTAAGCTTCAGTTTTGGGTATTCACAATGAAATGTTGTCGCTGAAATTAAAAACAATTGCAATGTCAAACAACAGCAACAGCAACAACAACGACAACAACAACAATTTCTTTGACTTTTTGTGGGCTGCGATTCTCAAGTTGAACGACTGCCAAGTTCCAGCATTGTTCTATTTATGCAGAAAAGTCAGCAGGCGGGGGAGATGGAGGGGTAAAAAGCAACAGACATCAGCGTCATATTCTCCACCCACATGACAACAACAATCACAACAACAGCAACAGACACGGAAATAGTCAAAGACAGCAAAGACAACAACATCGGCATTATCATCATCATTATAATCATGATCATCATCATCCTCATCCGCATCATCCTCGTCATCTCATTCTCATCTTCATCTTCATCCTCATCGTCATGTTGTTATCCTCGTCTTTGGCTTCTAATATCTGTTGGCGGCACAGCAATTAAAAGGCACGCTCATGTTGTTGTTGCTGTTGTTGTTGCTGCTGCTGCTGTTGTTGTTGCTATTCTTGTTGCTGTCTTTTGTCTCATTGTTGTTGCCATTGCGGCAGATGAAACATTGAAATCAACGTTGTTGTCGTCCTCTCAACATCAACCACAATCCACAATCCACAACTGCGCACAGTGGAACATTTGATTGTACAACGAGATACTTGAATTCATAAATTAATTTGTCATAATTAAATATTTATTTAATTTTAAAAATTTGTTACATATTTAAACATACTTTCAACTCTTAACATATTTAAATGTATCTAAAAATTCAGAAATAATAATAATTTTTAAGAAAGATCTTAGTTTTCGAAAAGTATTTACTTTGAGATTTGTAGTTAGATTTTAACTTAGTTTAACATTAAAAATTATATTTTAATTATTAAGTTTTCGACTGATCATGATGCCCACTGTGCTGCGTCTTGATCTCCATCTTTCTCCATCTCCATCTCCATCTCGATCTCCTGAGCTCATTAAGCAATCAGAGAACGAGAATGCGCACGATTGCGATTAGGTGGAGGCGATGCGAGATTTGAGAACTGTTGGGAAGACTATCTAATGTCGAGATCTGTGTATTTCAGCAATGATGTCGATGTCGACAGCGCCACCTACATGTGGAGAGTGTCCGCAGTCCTCAGGGAGAAGCAGAAGAAGAAGGGAAGGGAAGGGAATTTGTCTCGGCGGAAGTTGTTTCTTCTTTGCTGCACATTTCGTGCCATCTTAATTTCTGTTTGTACATATTCGGCGCATAATTGTGCATAATTTGTTGATCAGCATTCTTCTCTCGCTCTCTCTCTCTCTCTCTCTGAGCATTTGAGTGGGAGTGAGAGGGGAAAGAGTTTAGTTTGGGCGTTGATTGGCGTCTATTGCTGTAGAATTTTTTGTTGTATTTTTGTATTGAATGCTAATTTTCTAGGCGAAATCAAAGCGCCGTTAGAGCAAATCCTACAGACAATGGCGTTCCATTAATAACTGACAGGAGCAGGAGGAGAACAGACAGACTGACAGAGACTGAGGCAGAGACAGAGAGAGAGAGAGAGAGAGAGAGAGACAGGTCGAGGAGTGGGCGCATTAGCTGACTTTGGTTTTGTTTTGTTTTGTTTTTTGTTGGGCGGCAAACCCTTTTCAGACTCCGACTCAGACTCAGACTCACTCGCAGCAACAATAAATAATGAAACGTTGACACGACAACGTCATAACCTTTGAACGTGAAATCGATGCCACAAGACAGAGACGATGCCCCCAATTGTGGCACGAAGAGATGGAGGCAGAGGGAGGGAGAATGCACATAGAATTTGAGAGGAAGAAGAACAAAAGGAGTTGGAGTCAGACATGAGATGAGATGCGAATAATGCGTGGACTCCTATTTTACCGCACAAACAAATGCAATTCAATCAGTCTATGTAATATATATTAATATTTAATTTTGCAATTCAATTAGTCGCATGTTATTTTAGAAATGCGATTTGTTATGTTGACATTGAAATATTTCTATATACAGAAGATTATTTAACACTAAATTTTAAATAAGTTTTTAATATTCTATATTCAATTGATTTGCGATTTTAACTACATTGGTTTTGATAAGATATATTTGTCATACGATTTTACTTGACATTCTTCCGAATCTCTGTATCCAGTCCTGTATCCTTTCTCTCTCTCTCCTCCTCTCCCAGTCGCTCTCCCTCTCTCTATTTCTCTCTCTGTCTCCCTCTAAATTCACTTGTCTGCTTATCGACCTTCATAGTCTGTGATCTGATCTAAAATTATGGCCAATTGCTGCTGACTGCTGTGACATGTTGCTGAGTGCCTCGCACAATTGCTGTCAGTCACAAGACAATAGCAACCATTGCCACAGCAGCAGGTGGCAGCAGCCACAGCTTCCAATTGCCAATTGCCAAACAGTCAACAGCCAATCGGCTATTGCCATTGGCCATGTCACACGTCGCTCATTACATGGCCAACAAACAGTCAATAGATTTCAAATGGACTCTCAGTGTATTTGGCTTTAATCGCAATTGAAATCGAAAGCTACACGCAAAAAAACAAAAATCGATAACTTGCCACACTCTTCACTTTTCCCCCCCTGCTGACAAATCAAATTAAAATGTGACTTGTCTGTGGTTGTTGCTGATTTTTCATTGGCATTTTCAAGTTAAGCTTATTTTGTTGGTCTTAATTGGTTGCCTGATAAGATGTGTTCATGTTGCTGCGGTTTTGATAGCTGTTGTTGTTGCTGCAGTTGTTTTTGTGGTAGTTGTTGTTGTCGTTGCCGTTCACCAAGCATTGCTCCGATTAGCCACCACCATAATCACCGCCATTGCCATCGCCATCGCCATCAGCGTTGCTAATGAGCCACTTTTGGCTTTTTTTTTAGCTTTTCAGCTGCCTCCTGCTGTGTTGCGCATACGCAGCGTTGTTCCAGCCTCTCTCTCGTTCCGTTCTATCTTTTTGCATAATTCTCTCATTAGTCAGCTGTCGTTGTTCTCGTTGTTGTAGTTGCTGACTTTTTGAAAGTCGAAGTTCAAGTTTCGCCACAAGCGCGGGTGCAGCAGCAACAGAAGCAACAGCTACAACAGCTACAACAGCAACAACAGCAACAACAACACCTTAACAACAACAACAACACTATTCGGACAATGCTGGTCAAGCATTGAACCAAAATGACAGTAGCTTAAAGTAAAAGAGCAAGACAGTAGCATCGAATAATTTAAGCAAACAGAATTGAACTATAATTATTATCACACAGAAAAAAAATCAATTTAAATTTTTTTATTTTTGCATGTATTTTTGAAGTATGTATTCAGAGTATTATTGAAAAATTAAATAATTAGCATTAAAATAGTCAAAAACAAATCTAAAACATTGAATTAGATTAAAAAATTCTTATAAAGATATTATTAAAATATTTGCGGCGAAGACATAAACAAATCTTACTTGATTCAAGTATTTTGTACTTGGCTTCAAATAATCCGGGTTAACTGAACTTCTGACACCGATTCAGTTTTTTTGCTCTCTGCATATATTTAGATATATTTATTTATTTATTTAAAATTTTCGTTGAACATATGTTAAGAGAGCTTCAAAGTTTTTACAATTAATCCTGCCAGCTGTCACATCTTTTAGCCAGTGTCATTGCATCCATGACATAGTTGCTTGCAGCTTACTATAAATATGGAAAACACAATTCGTGTGTTCGCCATATTTTCGCATCAAATTAAAGCTCACAAATCGATCAACATGTTTGTGTGTGTGTGTGTGTGTGTGTGTGTGTGTGTGTGTGAGTGTGACTGTGTGTGGGCTTTCAACGCTGCAACTGCAACTGCAACTTGAACAATGTGTCAACGCAACTTGCCAAATGGCAAACTGCCAAAATGGCTGCTCAGCTGGATAAACGAACCATAATTTTGTGCGGGTTTCTGATAGAGGGAAACAGTACAGTTGCACAGTGGAAGAAATTGGCTCGGTGTATTAATAAAATTTGTCAAATCTCAAATATGAAATTTTATACCCGTTGCTTGAAAAAAGGGCATAGTGTATTCGTTGAAATGTATGTGACGGGGAGAAGGAAGCAGCTCCGACCTATATCAAACAAATTTAGCTATAAGCACCAGGCAGTTGAAGTTTGTTTCAAATCACGATAATACCACGACACGCACAGACTTTAAAATACTATCAATTTTTCTTATGCATATTTCTTATTAATTTTAACTTCTCAAATTAGCTATCATTCTACTTAATCACAACACGATCGACCAAACAGAACGGTACTAATGGCTGATTTAAGCTTCAAGCAGTTTGATTGCCTAAAAGTATGCAATAAAAATATTTTATGTTTATATAATAAAGTAACGGATATACTTTAGTCTTTTCGCTTGTGCTTTGCTCAAAATTATGCTGTAGAATATATGTGTAATTAAATTTACTCTGCAACTTTTTTAGATCTTTATCCAAAATATTTAAAAACAGACACTTTTTCCATTACAATTTCATTAAAATTCTAATATATGTAGTACCTGGGCAACAAGAATATTGTTTTGAAACTCCTTAAAACGGGTTCTTTTTAAAAAACTGTTTTAAATATTTAAAAATAAGAAATTAATGAAACGAGATAATCGAAATAAAAACTTACTTCAATTATATGAGAACCGATATACGATATTTTGGCTACTTTCGAAGCTTTCAATTAATGGAAGCTTATCTAGCCTTTTTTGCCCCACTGTGTGTAGAGCTAATGTGGTGTAAAGAGGCGAGTGGAAGGAGGGGCAGAGGGGGATTAGATGGTTGTTTACTTGCCTAAAGGCGCCAAGTCTTGCGCCTTTGTTATGCAAATGCTTTGCGTTCCCCGATTTGATGCCCGTATGCCAAAAATACAACAACAACAAAAATCAGCATTACTCGCAGTCGTATGTGGCAACATTTGCCCCGCCTCCCGCCCCTTCGGCAGCACATCCACCACCAACTCCTCATCATGTTGTTGCTGCCCCATATGCGCCTCATGCCTCATGTGGCACGAGAATTGCTCGCATTGGGTTTTGGGCCAGTTTTACGATGCGAATGCAAATTTTGTTTTGCCACAAATATTTTGGCATTTGCGCATTCATTTTAATTTTCCCAATCGCCTTCGACTTCGACTCTGACTTCGACTCTGACTCTGAGTTTCTGTCTGAGTTTTGGGTCTGTTTTGGAGTCCGCTTTGGAGTTTGGGTCTTAGCTGACTTGTTAACCGGTTGTGGGCCGTCTCATAATTTCAGTTGCTGTTTTGGTTACAGTTGCTGTTGTTTGGCTTAATACGTGACTATCATGTCATAATAGCGAATTATTAGAATTTAATGCGATTGCCTGCTGCACGTTGCACGCTGCACGTTGTGGCAACATTGAACCACTGCACCACTGCACCACAGTCCCATATTTATTCAAGCCTAAACCACAACATTTAAGACAAAGCTTTTCTCGAGCTGCCTCGACTCTAAGTTGCCCAGTTTCCATATAAATGATTTAAAAATAACAAAAAAATGAAAAATATTTATATTTGTTTATTTTGACAAACAAATATGTTCATAAATAAATATAAATGTTCAATTGACAGAAAATATTAAATAATGTTATATAATGTAAAAAAAAGAAATAAAAATACATGTATGTTTATGTACATATTATAATATTAAACAATTGTGCAACAAATAAATAAAAAAAACAAAAGTTTAATGAATAGTATTCAATAATATCTAAAGATTCAATAAATAAAAACAAACAAAATATAAATACAGTCGAACTTCTCTAACTCGAACTTCCCTAACCTTCGAAGTTTCTCTAACTCGAACAAAATCGAGTGGCAATAGCATTTACTGAGCAAATTTCTGAGCAAAATTCTGAGCAAAATTCTGTCTCCCTAACTCGAACTTCCCTAGCTCGAAGTTCTCCTCAACTCGAACAAATATATTGGCTCCGTACTTCTGTAAGTCGAATTTTCGGGAAAAATCTCCAACAAAGTTTGAATTTTTTTTCGTTTCTATTTTATACTTTTGTTACCGGATACCGTATCTCAGCAAAAAACATTTTTCATTATATTAAAATGAAATGTTAATTATGATGACATTTGAATAGGGAACTTATTCTGGATACGGCAAAAGAACGAAGAAACCAATTTTTGAGAATATTAACAGGTCTTGAACAAACTGGAATCTCTTTTTGTTGAAAAGAACAGAAAAAATTGAAATTTGAATTGTACTTATGATTGAATGCATTTGTAGTTTCTTTTAAACACTAAAAAAAAATTCCCTAACTCGAAGTCTCCCTAACTCGAACTTTTTTTCTTGGATAATGGTGATTCGAGTTAGGAAGTTCGACTGTATAACATATAAAAACGTAATTAAAAAGAAGCAAATCAGTTTAATGAGCAGTAAAAATAACGAAACGGAAAATCATAAGCCTGTTAACTCCTTTTAGATACTGGGCTAAAACTAAAAACTGGGTCAACCGTTGGCAGCGACAATGCAATATTATTATTGTCGTTGAATGGAAGTATCTCCTCTATTGTTTAAAAGCTGAGTTTTTAGTGGCTGACGCCTCCGGGAATATTTATCGAGGAGATCTAATCGAACGAACGACTTTCGCCAGCAATCGATTATCGATTGTTAAACAGGCGCATTGAATATCTTGTGGCAACATCTGCAGTAATCACTCAAATCATTTTAATCGTAATCATCGGGTTTGGGAATTGCACCTTGGGTAATTTTATATTTTGTATTAAAAACTTTTGTTGATGAACTCTGGGTGTGAGTTATGTCTTGATTAAGTATACGCCGCGTGCTTATTGAGTTAGTTTTGCCTTTAGTTTCACCAGATTTGCGCTTTTCACGCTCTAATCTGACAGGCAGACGGACAGTTGCATTTTCAGTTGGCAGTCAACTATTTGCCAAGCAAACTCAGTTTGGGAACACCTGCAGTTGAAATTGCAATTCAGTTTGTCTTTGGTCTCAGATTGCGAAGTCGAGTTCATGTCTAATAGAATCATTGAAATGAACATTCACATGTTCCCACTCTGTCTTATGCATCAAATTAACTGAAATGAACTTTTACAGGAGTAAAAGGTATTTTTAATCGAGTAAATTCCGGCTCAGGCTTGACAAAGTCTTACAGGCTGAGTTATTAAATTACATTTTTCAAGAGAATAAAATGTTGCTAAAGAACCATGACAAAATTACAACATTCCTTAAGGACATTAGTTAAGTTTCGACAAAATTATTGCAAATTGAAGCATTTGAATAAGTGTCAAGGGGCAAACATGGAAAAAGTTAACAGTGTTGGAAAATTGTAATTTTCCAATTTAATAAAATTTGAATTCAATTAAAGTTCCAGCAATATAAAATTGACATTCCGCAATGAAATCGGTCAATTTGTGACAAAATAATGAGTTTGAAATTTTGACAACAAAGAGTCGAGTATGAAAAAAAGTGAACAGAGTTGGAAAAATTATGTATGTGCTGACAGAGAAGTACAAAAGACAGCGTTTTAACACAATAATAGCGACAAGAACAACACACAAACGGCTAGATCAGATTTGCAGCAATTTTTTTAATTTTGCAACTTAGAATTCTCAACAGGTTCTAGCGTCTTACAGTTGACATCAGGCTTGGATCGCTTTTGATATAGTCACTCACATACAATATGTATGCAATTCATTTTGTAGAATTCATTTAAAAGAATTTTTGTTTTTGGTGCTGTGACAACTGTTGCTGTTGTTGTTGTTGTTGCTGCTGTTGTTGCAGTTGTCTACCCATATTTGGTGAGATTTCTGGTAAAGAGATGGGAGGCAAAATAATGAAGCTGGCTAAGGGCAACGGGAATGTTGGCAAGGCGTTAAATTTCATGTAGGTATTGATTTCCATTTGATTTGTTGCATACTCCCCTCCCCTTTTCTCTTTTCCCTTTCCCCTTTCTACCTCCCATCTCTACCTTTTCCCTTTATGCAGTCTCAAAAAACCGACAATATTTCACAACATTTCACCTCATTAATCAAACAAACTGCTGAGACTTGGACTGGGACTTCGACTTCGACTTGGACTCCAACTCCGATTCCGATTCCAACTCGGATTCAGATTCGCAATGTTTTTTTGTTGGCATATTTTCGGCAAGTGTCAGCGATTTACAGTTAGCTTTACAGGCCTCGGCCGTTGACTTTTTAATTGATTAAAATGAGAAATCATTGCGATTTGTGTGCGCTGATTGTGCGAATGATTTTGCCCAGGATCTGATTTCACAGACCCACAGACTCCACAAAGGGAGAGGGGCAGGGAAAGAGGAAGAGAGCGATCTTTTTGAGGCGGAGGTCACTGCAAATTTGCCATTGTTCAGAATCAGAATCATAATGACAAGTGAACGGGCTTTCTTTCCTTCTATATGGCGATTTTTGCACACAGGAAATGAAATTTGATACTTTTGTGCTGTTATAGCCCAGTACCCAGAACGGGAAAGCAGGCTTATCAGTCTGCGACAATACACTTGGGATTGATTTTTGTGGAAATCAAGCTAAAACTTAAGTCTTTCAAATTGTTCTATGGCTAAACTTTTAAAAATGTTTCTTTCGTTCAATCCTTTTTACAAATTTCTTTATCCTAATTGGTTAACAAACAGAGCGTTTATTTGAAAATAGCTATTAATATCTAAATGCAGGTTTTAAGAATGACGGTTTAAGTACTACAGAGATTAATTTTCCTCTTTTTTAAATTTTTTATTTTCATTAATTTTTATATTTCAGAATTTTGTTGTTGTCCTTTTTTTCAACTTTATTTTCTTATGGAATTACAGGGCATTAACAAATCTAGCAGCATTCTTACTTGTTGCTGTTGTTGTTGTTGTTGGTTTTTGCGAAATCTGTGAAATGCGAAATGCAGTCGCCAGTGGTAAGTGAAGACGGAAGAGGGGAAAGAGGAAAGAGGAAAGTGGAAAGGGGACAGTTTAACAAAAGCTTTGCCAATAATAAGCAATAAAAATTCCGCTTGGATTTTGTTTATACTTGATTACGCGCATTGTCAAAGATCTATAGTCGGCTTTGGAGCCTTTGATGGGGATTCGGGAATGGAGCATGGAGCATGGAGAATGGAGATTGGAGAATCGAGAGCCTAATTGTGTCCTTTGATGCAACTGTTTCGCATATTTGCAATGCACTCTTTTTGATAGAAGACTCTTCTTCATGTCTTTTGTCCTGGCCTCCTTTCCCTTCATTACTCCATCTTCTCAGCTTGTTCTTCTCATCTCACAGTTGCTGACAACTTTTGTACATTTCTCGCTAAATTAACTGAATTTCTGACCCCGCGCTGCAGGACGAGCACAAATAAAAAAGTGAAGAAAACAAAAGTAAAGAGGAGAGGAGAGAAAAAGAACAACAAAAGCGAATCGTTAAGAGTCCAAAGATCGCATAACTCGCACCCCCCTCACAGAGGTGCCCTCCCCTCAAAGCAGAACTCTGTCTCAACTGTAAATTTCCAAAAAGAGCCCAAGTTGAAGTCGAATCCGAACTCGAGTTCTGTGGTGCAGCTGTGTCTCTGAAAGAAAAGAGAGAGAGAGAGAGAGAGAGAGAGAGAGAGAGAGAGAGAGAGAGAGGTGGAAATATGCGCAAACTGCTTGATGTCCACTTAAAAGTGTCAACGTGAAATTCTTGGCTGCCCAGTGCACAACAAAAGTGAACAAAAAGTGAACAAAAAGTGAAAAAGTGTTGCCTGGTCGCGAGCCGCCCCAAAGGGAAACAGCATTAAGAACGAGCTGAAGAGGGAGTTGGCAATAAAAGAGGTGAAAGAGAAGATGGAGAGGAAGAAGGAGAAGCTTGTGGTTTTTATTTTAACTGCAGTCAAACTTCTGTTTTTTTTAAATCAATTGTTAAGTGCGAATCGGGCAATGAGCTACAGCTTAGAGTAGAAATTATAAGTTTAACATTTCAAATGAATGCAGAAATAATTCAAATTAATTTATGACAGTAAATACCGAAATAGAACTATATTCAGAACAAATTTAATAAAAAAGACTATTAAAAAAGCCATTTAAATTCCAAATACGGCTACAAATAAAAATAAAACTTTTAATTTATTTAATTCGGGCTAAAAGAAATTTTATTTTATATTTGCGGCTTATTTATGTAATAATTTTGGTTCAGCTACAACTATAAATTTAATTAAATTAAAGAGTTTAAGTTCAAATAAATTCAAATAAAAAAGCTTATTTGTTACAAAAATCAAGTTAATTTTTAAAGCACGTTTCTTTGAAATCTAGGTAAATTTAAACTAACAAATATTTAAGAATTTGACATTAATTTCTAAACTTTTTATCGATTCCAGGGAAAGTTTTAATCATCTTTATTAAATAATAAGAGACAAATATTGAAAGGAATTCGCAATTCCTCTAAAGGGCATCAAGAAATCAACTAACATAGTGGTTGAACTTTTCTCAAAACTTTTTGTTCTTCTCGCTGTTGTGTTCCCTTTTTTTTGTTGTTGTTTTTCTCATTTTTGTGTTGGCTTTTTTTGGGCTTTTGTTATTTTGGCAGTTGAATTGCGCCTTTCGCCAAACGATTCAGCTCATTTATCTGTAACTTTTCTTCGTTCGTTTTTTTGCTTTTTTGCTTTTTTGCTTTTTTCTTTCATTTCGGCTGCAGTTCTCAGTTCCCAATTCTCTGTCTTTGGCCTGGGGACTTTTGTTTCGGTTCTTTCTGTTGTTGCATCTCTCGCGGGCCAAAGTTGCAGCATTTCGAGAATTTAGGTTGCTCCTTTTTTTGTGGCCACCGTTGTTGTTGTTGTTGTTGTGTTTGTTTTCTTATTTTATTTGGTTTTGTGGCCAACAAAAATATCACACGAGTATAATTGAGTTTGACACAATAAATTGCTCATCGCGGACAGAGGAAGAGTCTGGCCTGGCCAATCCCCTCCAGAGAGAGCGAGAGAGAGAGAAAGGGAGAGAGACATTCTCCTGGCTGCCAGTTGCCAGTTGCTGTTGCCAGTTGCCAGCAACTGTTGCTGCTGCTGCCGTTGCTGCTGTTGTTATCGTTGACCTTTAAAGCCGCGCTGTGCGCTGATTTATAAATTGATTCTGTTTAACTTTGTGGCACAGCGGGTTGCTTTGCTCCTTGTGGCAGCTTTGCCCCTTTTACCCCTTCCCCCTCTACTTCTTCTACCCATCTATAATGCACATATCCACAGATTCCACTGACAACTGTTTGCATCGTTTCATTTGGCACATTAACACGTTTTGTGTTTTGTGTTTGATCGCCGCTTAGTTGCGAGCTTCAATGCAAATCTCGCTCTTTTTGGCTCCTAAGCGAATCATTAATGAGCAACTGACAACTGACATTGATCATGATCATGATCATGACGACGACGATGCACTGTGGACAATTTCGTTGAAATAGCGAAAGAAAAAATAGGGAAAATTTATTATTTATTTTAATTTTTAAAACTTTATTTTGTGTATTTATTTTGGTGGAGCAATGTTTTCGGTTCAATGCTTTTCTTTTCATTGTGTACTGCTCCAAGATTGTTCACAGAAATGTTATCATAGTCTATTTTGATAAGTTATGAAATTCCCCAAACAAAAAATTGATTTTTGACTTTGGAAAACGGAAATAGAAACGATCATTTATTATTTTATATTTCAAATTGCTCTGGAAAAAATAATTTGTTTCTAGTTTCATAAATTTTACTTAATACCTACATATTTAACAATAATTCAAAATTTAGATAATTGATTTGAAATGCTAAAATGCGTCTCGTTTTGAATATTTTTTATCATTACTGTGAGTATTGAGCATTTTTAATTTTTTTCGCTACTGAATCAACAGAATCGCCCAGAGTGCGAACTGCACGAATATTTCAATTAACTGACAGCCTGCCGAAAATGACTGAACATCCGCCAGCTTCTGCTTCTGCTTCTTCTTCAGCTTCTGCCTCAGCTTTTTGTGCTTCTTCTTCTTCTTCTTTGGCTTTAACTGAAGCTACAAGCTCCGAAACTTCAATCGAGAAACTGAGCAACTGTCGTTGCTGTCAGCGGGTATCAAACAACGACAACGACAATGACGACGTTGTTGTTGCTGTTGTTGTTGCCTGTTGATTTTGTTATTTCCGCTGGCGAATGCAATGCGATAAAATGCAAATCTCTTTTGATGCTAAAAGGACAACAACAACAACAACAACAACGCGAACCATTCAAACGACGCGTCGAAACAATGGCTGAAAAAATGGCTCCATGTTGCTGGTGGCACATCAACGTCAGCAACAGCAGCAGCAGCAACAGCAGCAACATCAGCAGCAGCAGCAACATAAAGTTGGCTAGCTCATTTTGAGGGGATTTTGAGGGGAAGGGAAGGAGGGAGGCTAATCTTCATCAGCCGCCGTTTGTAGTCGATCGGCAGCAGTTGAGGATTGAGGATTGCGCAAAGTGTAAAACTCACACAAATCCCTAGACACAACACAACGCAAAAGGATCGAGGAAGAGGGCACAGTGGGCATCCAGGCCAAATTTGCTTATTAACTCAAATAATCATAGCTCTAATATGGGTGTTCTATATAAAGTATTTGACTTTTTTTTTATCATTTTTGTTTAGATATAAAATAGATATTTCTGCGGCTGTTATTTTCCCAAATACTCTGTGATCGACTAACGACAAAAATAAAAATAAATTTTGATATTTAAACACATGTTCACTTTATTTCAATATAAATTTTGTATTCAGAAACTTGACTTTCGAAAACAGAAAAAAACGTAATGTTTGTTGCTTTCAAATATATTAATTAAAATATGTAAGCTAATCTAGTCTTTTTCCCCACTGTGGATAGAGGGTGAAGTTGAGGAGGGGAACTTAGAAGGAAGACGGCGACAGCGACAGCGACAGCGACAGAGATGGAGACGGCGATGGTGAAGTTTTATCTGCTCAATAGATGGACATTTGGATAGATTGTTCTTGTTTAGCTTTGACGTTCTATTCCCTTTCCCCCTCTTTCTCTCTCTCTCTCTCTATACCTCTCTCACTCTCTCTTCCACTCCCACTCGCTGGCTGCATTATGAGATTCGATCATCGCATCGCAGCAACTGTTGCTGCTGCTGCTGCTGTTGATGTTGCTGCCTTTTCCTTGGTGTGTCATGTCCAAATTGTTTGGCCACAGTAGCTGCTGTTGCTATTGTTGTTGCTATTGTTGTTGCTGTTGTTGTTGCTGGAGAAAAGCAGCAACAAAGCACAACATTTGCAGCCATGGCAGCTATTATTATATTTTAATGGTTGCCTTTGTGCGGAATTGCGATTGAAATTGGGTTTGAGTTGAAGTTGGAGCTGAAGCTGAAGTTGGGGATGCGACCGATGGATTAGGAATGGGTATCGATATTGAAGTCATAATAATCATAATGCCGATATATCGAGCTTTCAGTGTTTAAAATAAAATTAACTAGGATAAGCAAACTGTTGTTGTGTTGTGAAAATCGATTTAATTAACTTGAAAAATCTTTGAAAAATAATATTTTGATGTATTTTTACATCACTAGTCAATGCCCATCTCTATGATGGGTAGATGGATGGATGGATGGATGAATGGCCAATGATTCTATTGGCAAGAACATTGCCATCATGGCCACATAGCGCGTGTTTCATTATGCAGCATTGTTGTTGTTGTTGTTGTCGCTGCTGCTGTTGTTGTCAGTCTCTAATGGATTCCTGTCTGCCCTGCACTGGGATCATCGTCGTCAAAATAGGGATTGGAATTGAGATTGAGTTTGTTGAAATACAAGCTTTTTTGGAGCGCATCTCTCACATCTCGGCCACAACTCAGAGCTCTGCAATCATCTGTCCAGAGGGGGCAACAGGGAACGGTGGGTAGGGAGGGGAGCTGAGGGGCAGCGGCGCCAGTGTTGTCCACAAACGTATCGAATTACATTTGGCAGCGGCGGCGTCGGGATTTGGTCTTTGATGCAATTCCAAGGCTGTCTCTCTTTCTATGTGCATGCATGTGTGTGTGTGTGTATGTGTGTGTGTGTACTCGGACTGCCCCAGTTCCATCCCCTGTTGCGATTGTCGCCCTAGCGGAACCGGAAATGGCCAAATGGACACTGGCCAAACAAAAGACTTAGGCAACGAACTTGAGCTGCGCTTACAAAAATATAAATATCTTTATTATTGTGTGAGAGTTGAGCAGCGAGTTGTGCGCCAATGATGTCGGCAATTAGCAATCCCCCAACCCTCTGTTCTCCACCCTCTTCTCTCCACTCTCCACTATTCACTATCCCTCTCTCTCTTCCACTCGTTTCCTTTCAGTCAATGCATTTTTCGTGGTAGCAATTATATTCGCATTTGTTGGCCACTTGAATGCTAATTCCAATGTGAGCAGTCCTCGTGGAAGAAAAAAGAGGCGAGGAGACGAGTAGAGGGAAGGGGCGGGGATAGAAGAGGAAAAGCGAGGAGGAGAAGTGAGAAACGAGTTGAGAACAAGCTTATTAGTGCAGGAGGCATTTGCAATAAATTCGGACAATAATCAAGCGTGCGCTATAATAACGAGTGGGAATCATCGAACGTCAAGGTGCTCGACTGTCATATGCCCAGTAATCCAAGCAGTTTTATGGACCACTGACGAAGTCTTCACTTTGTAGACCACCAGTAACAGAAATAGCTATCAGGTTAAATAAATTATTGATGGAAAATCGAAAGTTTTTCATTTGTTTTTTGAAAATTGGAGTAATGCCATCAAATAGGTTGCTCTAACTCTAATAGTCTCTAAGAGATCTCTAGTTGATCGTACAGACATTGTCACAAAATGATAATCCTTTGCACCATTTTGGGGTGCTGGGCTGAAAATCGCAGTAGGCAAAATCTCGCGACTTCAAAGGATTTTCGCAGCTGAAGAGTTGAAGATGATGTTTCACCAAAGTGTTAAACTGACAAGCAAGACGTCGAGGCAGATGCAACCGCAACCAGAAGGACGTCGAGATGGAAGAGGAAAAGGAGGAGGAGGAGAATACAGTCAGTTTAGCGTCACACACAGGGAGGGTACAAATTCCCGTATTCTCCCCTCTCTCTGCCTCTGTCTCTGTCTCTCGCAGCTCTCTTCTCAACACTTTCAACTGCGCCCCCATAACTGACACTTGCAATGAAGACATTAGCCGCTAATGGAATTGTTATTAAGCCTCGACCACAGTCTCCGTCTCAGCCTCAGTCTGAAATGTGAAATCTGAAATCTGCAGTGCGAGTTGAAGCGCGCGTCTTCAGTCAGACTTTGGAGAATGGAGAAGCTTAGGCTCAACTTGATGGTTGCTCAGTTCGCTGGCGGCTTTAATTTTCTCATCAGCTCATCACTCGGCCATTTGAGTTGAAATAAAATTATTATTGTATTTCATACGCAGTCATCCTCCAAAAGATTCCGATTCTGCGATTCTGATTCAGTTGGAGATTGGTCTTTATGGGATTTGCTTGCCAACTTGCGACCTTGCCACTTGCCACTCATAATCGCTTTATTGTCCGCTTGATGTATTGACAAATTATAAAGGCGTAATGTGACTTTACCATCTCGCATCTCTCTCAAAAGGGGCATCAAAAAGACATCCTGATGCTATCGGGCATTGCCTGCATTGTCTGTCCCGGATCTGCGACTGATTGCATCTTATCACGCAGTCCCAAGTTCGCAAATCACTTATTTTGCAATCAGCTGGCAAATCGCAGACGGAGACGGAGTTGGAGACGGAGTTTGAGACTGAGACCGAGCCCAAGTCACAGTCTCCATCTCAATCTCTCAGTCTCAGCCGCATTTTCAATCTCAGCCACAGTTTCAATCCCAAAACCTTGAATTGCTCTTAAAAAAGAAACTAGTACGACAGACTGTGATCGAATTAACTCGACTGTGAGAGACCCTGTACTTGTTTTGTAAAAAATAAAGTTAATGTAATGAAAATAATATAATAGTTAAATATAAAAAAAGAGAAATATCTAAAGGTATAATATTATTTTATTATTATTTTATTCTTATGATATATATGTGTATATATATTATTTATCTATTGTACTCTTTGGACTATTAAATGTTTAATTTCTCTTCTTTTATTTTAAGCTCAATTTTTTTAATTGTAAATGTTTTATTTTTAATTAGTTGAATATTAAAGAACGCGCATACTTAGTTTAGTATGTCGAGCTCTTATAATCTCTGAGAATATTATTAAATGCCCCATATCTTTTTTTGTTTTTTTAGCTTAGTTCTTTCATATGATTACAAATGCTATTTTAATTTTCAATTCGTTAAAAACATATATAAGAACGCTCACACCAAGCTCAGTGTGTCTAGCTCTTATAATTTTTTGTAGTACACAAACTAAGTTTACCTTTTATATTTTTTTAATACAGGGTCTAATGAAGCAGATCCTTTTCCAACATTCCGAATCGAAGTCTGAGTGGGCATGGCCCCTTGTGCTGTGATGCTGTGGTGATTGAGGTGGTGGTGGCGCTGCTGCCCTTTTTTAAAAGCTGTCGAAGTCTCCCCATTTGACAGCCAAAGTGAAAAATGTCCATCCGTCCAGCGCGTAGAACAATGTGAGGCTTGCAATACGAGTACGTGCTCATAGTTACTACAGCAACTACAACAACCATCATGACAACAACAACAATAAGAACAACAACAACATCCACGCATACACTCCTCTCAGAGCCACTTAAATGGCTTTAAAAATAACCCAACGGCTTGCCTCAGCTCTGTTGTTAAGACTCGTGTTGTTATTGTCTTTGGTCTATAACAAATTATGGCTTTTCACTTTCCTCTGTCGCCTCGTTGTTGTGCTTGTCAAACTTATTGTTGTTGTTGTTGTTGCTGTTGTTGGCAACGCTGTCTGCGTACACACCCCAAAAAATGCAGCGTGGCCCAAATGAATACCTAGACGAGCATAACCCATAACCCATAATCATCATCATCATTGTCGAAGTCGTTGCAGTTGGAGTTGGAGTTGAACTGAAAATGTTGCTGGTGATTTTAGGCCCATTATGCAAAGGGTAAACAGGCTTATGGATTTGTGGCCATGTCTGTCTGTTGGTATGAACACCTAGATCTGAGAGGCTATAATAATTTACGAAATACAAAATAAAAAATATTTAATCTTCAATAAAATAAGATTGTGAGTTTTTTTTTACTACACAGAAAAAAAAAAATCCGGGATAATTAGCCCGAGTTCAATCTGAAACGATGTCAGAAGTGGGGTAATCTCGGATTTTCTTAAACCAAGCATGAAAAACTTGATTTTTTCAATCCCGAATTCAATCCTGAAATTCTAAAATTCAGGCTTAAAAAAATTTGTATTAGTTATAATGTTTTTCGTTACATTTAAACTTTTTTTTAAATTTTTTTTGAAGATTTTTTTAACGATTTTTTTTAAAGCTTTTTTTTAATTTTTTTTTCCAATTTTTTCTTAATACAGTCGAACTTCCCTAACTCGAATCACCATTATCCACGAAAAAAGTTCGAGTTAGGGAGACTTCGAGTTAGGGAAGTAGAATTGTATGAAATTTGCCTAGTATTGCCACTCGATTTTGTTCGAGTTAGAGAGACTTCGAGTTAGGGAAGTTCGAGTTAGGGAAGTTCGACTGTAGTTTTTTTTTTTATTATATTTTAAACAGGTCGGCGACTCTAACCACTGAGCCACCTAACCAGTTGAAACGAGAGAGGCCGAGAGAGAATTAAGTAATTTGGGCTTATTTTCCCATTATAATCCCGATATAGACTTGATTGTTCAGCTTAATCCTGAAACATACTTAAAAAATGCAGGCTTAAATTAAGTATTTTCGGCTTGATTTTAGAACGGCTTTTTTTCTTTCTGTGTAGGTACTGGGCATCTAAGAGTCTAGCATCTCGACTGAGAGTTCTTCAATTTGCTGCATTTGTAGTTGCTGCATGGTTTGCGTATTCCCCTCCAGCTAGAGGAGCTTCTTCCCAGCCCAGGTGGCATAGATGTTGGCCCAGTCCAGTCCAGTCGAGTCCAGTCCATTCCAAAGGGCTGTCGTTGTTATTTATATTTATATGAATTGACTGCCGCTAATAATAAACAGCAGCAGCGTCCGAAAGATGAAGCAGCTTCTCTTTTCCTTGTCTCTTGTCAAAAGTGGCAAAGAAATTTCAACAGTTCTGGCCATGATCAGCTGCAACTGATACCAAGAACAGCAGCAGGAGTTGAAGTTCAAGTTGAAGTCGAAAAGTCGAATCTGGCAAATGGGAAATAACTCAACTTGGCTAAAAGGAGTGTGCAGCATATGATGATAATGACGACAGGCCAACCAACTCCTTGAGAGGGGGGGACATAGAGGGAAGAGTGGGGAGACTGGGCAGAGAAGAAGAAGGGTAAGGAGGAGGTGTGGTGTTGGTCAGAAATCAGAAACAAATAAATGAGTCCAGGCTACAACTTTGAAATGAAGACAAAGCAGCTGTCACTTTGCCTCCTGCTGACCTCCTAGCCCTCCTATTTCTCTTTTGTTCTCTTTCTTTCTCCCTCTCCTTCTCTCGCTTGCGCATTGCGTCTGCAAGGCGTCTAGAATTTGTTTGCTGAACTCCAGCAATCGCAGCTGTAAGGAGGCCAATTAGCGAACTAGATTATTGAGCGGAGTAAATATACACCATCTAAAAAAAACACCGTTTAGTTTTTATATTTTAATTAATTTATAATTGTCATGCTTATATTGGGAAAGTAAATTATATATAATTTTATTTTATTTTAATTAATTTTTTTGGTAAAAAATTTGTAATTTTATTTAACAGGCTTTCTATTACCTTTGGGGAAACTTAATCTAGTTTTAAATTTGGGAAAAACCAACAGAATAGGTCACATGGACATTAAAATTATATTTTTAAGTAATTATTATTATTATTACATGCTTTAATTAAGAGCATATTTATTTATTTATTTATAAAATAATAAAATTATAGGCGTGCATATTTATTTTAAATAATACAATGTTTATCATGAAAATAAACCAAGTTTCTAATATTTTATTTTGTAACATACAAATTATTTATTATTATTTGGAAATGTTTTCGCCACTAGATTTTTACCTCGTAAACACAGTTTTTTTTTGAAAGAGAATGTTTTAAAGCCAATCGATAGAGTTCGACTATGTGAATTAGGTCACCGAGGATGTGGTCGAGTAAGAACTAGTCCAAATTTGTATCCAAAAAATTATTATAATTTACTATACAACATTAGTTTTATTGGTAAGATTTGTATGAGTGCTGATCTGGAGACAGACACAAATACAAAGCTGGAAACTTTCAAAGATACTTCGATGGAGGAGTTTCTGCGTATGTGGCGTGCCAGTTCAAGAGTTCGGATACGTTTTGCCACCTACAACAGACAACAGGGAACAGAGAACAGAGCACAGACAACAGGCAGTTATTCAAGACCTTGTTGCAACGCCTTTTCACTCTGCTCGAAGGCGTGGCTGCCACTTTTGCTTTTGCCCCGAAATACGAATAAACAGAAAGAAAAGGAACTGCAAAAAATAATAATAATAATAATGAAGGCATTCGGTATTCGGCCGGCAATCCATTTCCATGTTCAGGTCTTTGTGGTTGCCACAAGAGTGGAGTCCTTGTGGCTGAGTTGCTGGCCCCGAGGCCCGCCACGTTAATGGAAATTAATCACAAATACAACAGCAATTTGTTTGAATGCCAATGTGGTAAGATCTCTTGAATAAAAAGACGCTCATATGTATTTTTAGTTTTGATTTTTATTTGATATTTTTTATTTCGTTTTTGATTTCTTTCGCTATTACAAACTAAAACTTATCGGTTATTATCGTTCTTCGTTTTCTCTTCTTATTTAGAGGTTTGCATATAATCATACTTATCGATATATTTTTACAGCTTTGCTAGATCGTAAACAATTACACAATTAGCATCACACACACTCTCAAGTGAAACATACTTCAACTTAACTGGAAAACTTACTTAAGATCTTAAGGTTAAGAGCTCCTAAGTATACGATATGTTACGTTATGATAAATGTACTTAAATACGCTGCGTGCTATGGATAAACATTTACAAGGGCTCTTCAATGATTACTAAAAACAACTTTATACAAATTCCGTCCAAGCTCAGTTCTCCTTAATCTCTTCTCTCTCTTATTCAGTTGATTCATGCTTTATTATTTTAATGCAATTGGGAATGGGAATGGAGGCAGACATGCGAGCGATTCTTCTGAATCCGAATCCGAGTTCGAATCTGATTCTGATTTCGATAATGTTTAATGAGTAAGTGCACTTGATTTCATTTCAATCTGATTCGAACCTTTCTACTTAAACTAGTTTTAGTTCTATGCGTAGTACTAATACTAATACTTAGCTCTACAGTTTAGCTTTTAAGAAATGCTTACAATTTATGGCTGGCTTGGTTCGTTGTCTGCTTCTTTTGCCCCGTTGACGCGCTGCCAGGCGGCCAACCAAGCGAATTTCAGAGAGTCTTTGTTGGCTTTGTGGTCGATATACTTATTAGTTATATATGTCTAACTACTATGTACTACGATCCTATATACATCTGTATGCGTATGCGTGTGTGTATGATTGTGTTAATGTCATCTTTAGTGTTCGACAAGTTATGGAAAATAGAGTAACTTAAATTGAATTTGAATATTTTTGACAATAGAAAAATAATTAAGCCCCATTCAGACGAGCACTTTTTCACCGACACTTTTTGTCATATTTTGTCAAAAAGCAGTTCGTGTCGCGTAAAATTACAAAATTTCATCGGTGAGCGATGGTGAGCGACATGAACGGTTTTTTGACAAAAAGTGTCGGTGAAAAAGTGCTCGTCTGAATGGGGCTTTAAGAATCAAATTTAAATAAACCAAAACTTTTAACTTCAACTAAAAATAGGATTCACATTCTTTCCGAAGCTTATTTTAAATGTTGTAGATTTTTTTGATTTCAATTCCTTATAACATTTCCAATTTTGGTTTTCTAATTTTATTTCCAAATGTTTGTTTTTATATTGTGTTGAATTTCCTATAAGGGAATCGAGTCGAGTGTGGCTGACTGATGTGTGATTTGTGTGTGTGTGTGTGTGTGTGGTTTGGGTGGTTGGGTGGTGCAAGTAATACTATGCATGTACAGCTGCGCTCCATTCTGGATGAAATGAAATCTGTGGCACTAACTAAGGCAGCGGTGGGCACGACATCTGAACTTGGGAGCACATCAAAAGCAGCTACAACAGCTACAGTCGCTGCTCCCGGAGCCACTGCGTGCCCACCGCTCTCTCTAAGGGATAATCACTACGACTACATTACGCTCTAATTGCTGATCACACGAATTTCGATAACGATAACTACAGATATCGATTACATTGGGCATCACCTCACATGCGAGTGCCCACATTGGCGCGCTGGCTGGGCTGAGGGGCGTGGCGCGGCAGGGAGACGTGCGACATGTGAGTGGGCGGTCCGCCCAGCGGAGAAATCGAGGGCGATCGCGTGGCCAGGGGCGAGAGGGAGGGCGAGAAGGAGGGCGACATGGCCGAGGAGGTGCTGAAGCCGCCACTGGCCTCGTGTCCGATGGGCGAGCGCGGCAGATTGGCCAGACTGAGATGCGGGGGCAGTCGCATTCCGCCCGAGTTGCCCAGCACGGGCAGATTGATGGCCCGCGGGGCGACATTGGTGAGCAGCGGGGGCGGTATGTGTGTGGGGGGCAGTTGGGGCTTGAGCACCACACTGCCCGTGGAGGAGTGGGCCAGCGAGGACTGTTTGCTCTTGGCGCTGGAGGAGGCGCCACTGCCACTGTGACCGCTGTGCTCCGACATCGTGTCGTCCTTCAGGCGGGCAATCTCGGAGAAGACGTGCGCCAGCGGCTGGTACTGCGGTCCCCAGTCCAGCAGGTAGTCCCAGTTGTAGCTGCCCGTCAGCTCCTCCTCGCTGTGCACGATCGAGCTGAGGGAGCCGCCCACGTTGCTGCCGCCCACGACGACGGGCACGGGCACCTCGCCGTAGCTGGCCATCACGCCGTGTCCGTGTCCATGGCCGACGGTGCCGATGCTGCCCGCCGTGGTCGCCGCGTCGTCCGCACTGCTGCCCCGCTCCGAACCCGCTCCGGTCGCCACGTCGTTCAACTTGGCGTAGATGAGATTGGTGATGTCCGATCGGGCGGTGGCGTCCTCGTCGAACATGTGAAGGGTCGGCATGGGCATCGCCATGGGCATGGGATGGCTGGAACCCGCCATGCTCGAGGCACCGCCACCACCGCCGCTCGGGTCGTGATCCACAATGCCGAGGCGAGCGAGATACTCCTGCGTATTCTGCACCGAGATGTCCGAGATGCGTCCGTCGTCGCTGCCCGCGCCGGCGCCAGTGCGATGACTCAGCGGTCCCTCGTTGATCATGCGGATCTCCTCGTCCTCGCCGTCGTCCTCCGCCGAGCCGCGTCCACTGGAGCCCGACTGCTCCGAGCCCGACAGCTCCGACGTGGTCGCTGCTCCCGAGCTGCCCGCGTGCGCTCCGAATGGCGGAATCTCGTCGTACTTGGGCGGTGCAAACTGACCCGAGGCCACTGCAGCGGCAGCTCCTCCTCCTGACGAGGCTCCACCGCGAATGGGAATCGTGTCGAAGGCACTGGGATCCACATAGCTGTTGGAGTTGCCCACGCCCATTGTCTCGGTGCTGAGATGGGGCTTGACCGCGTTGCGGGGCCGTCGACTGCGCATGTGCACGAAGAGGAAGATGCCGGCAGCGGCGCAGAGGATCAGCAGCAGGGAGACCAACAAGCCCACGATCCAATCGCTGACGCTGGCACCACCTGCCGCACCACCGCCTGAACTAGCACCACCGCCTGAACCAGGCATGCCAATCGATGCCAGGTTGGTGTTGGGGTGTGCGAGGGGATCGAGGGCGATCTCCACGACCGTCATGTTCTTGAGCGAGCTCTGGCGACCCGACGAGGCCGTGATCACCAGACTGATATCGCGGCCATCGTCAACGAGGCTGTCGTCGTTGCGGAGTTTCCGTTTGATCAGCACCGCGCCGCTGCTGCGGTTCACCTTGAAGTGGCTGTGCGGCGCGCTTAATTGGTAGACAACCCGCCCGTCGGCACCGCTATCGCCATCGGTGGCCGTCACCTGGCCCACGACAAAGCCCAGCGGCAGTGCCGCCGCCGCGGGCAGCACAAAGCGATACGTGCGCTCCGTGAACTGTGGCGTGAACTCGTCCCGCGACTCGATCTCCACGCGCACCGCCACCCGCGCGCTGCGGCCGCCCATGTCGCTGGCCTGCAGCTGCAGATGGTAGCGCTGGCGCTGCTCGTAATCGAACACCGCCGCCGAGCTGACGACGCCCGACTCGGCGTCCACGCGGAACAAACGCCACGCGCTGTCGTCCTCGTCCGCGGCCACCAGACTGTAGTTGAGCTGCCCGAAGGCGCCGCGATCCAGATCGCTGGCGTGTGCCCTGAAGACGGAGGTGCCCACGGGCTCGTTCTCGCCCAGGAAGTGCACGTACTCGGACAGGGGAAACTGGGGCGCGTTGTCGTTCTCGTCGTGCAGCGACAGCTGGAACGCCCGCAGGCTGCACAGGGGGCGTGGCTGGTGGCTGTCGCAGGCGCGAATGATGAGCTCGTAACGCGTCGCGCCGCTGTCGTAGTCCAGACGGTTGTTCACGAACAGCACGCCACTCACGAGGTCGATGGTGAACATGTGCTCGTCGTTGCCCGAGCTGATGTCGTAGACGACCTCCGAGTTGGGCGTGTTCTCCTGGTCCGCGTCGAGGGCCACCAGCTGGGCAATGGAGTAGCGCAGTGGCGCCAGTTCGCTGATCTCCGCCTCGTACTTGGCGCTGGGATCGAAGACGGGCGCATTGTCGTTGGCGTCGAGTACATTGACAAAGACCGTGATGCCGCCACTCGAATTGGAACTGGTTTGTGGGCTGTGGCTTGTGGCTTGTCCCAGCAGCAGCTGCAGCTGCAGCTTGTAGAGATCGTTGCGCTCCCGATCGAGCTGCTTGATCAGCACAATCGCCTTGGAGGGCAGCAGCTCGAAGGCGCCTTCCTCGTTGCCCGAGGCAATGATCAGAGTCTGATCCTTGACGTCTTGTCCCAGCTGCAGCACCACTGAACCCACCGCAGCCGCCTCGCTGATCTGTGCTCGGTACTGCGTCTGCAGGAACTGCGTCCTGCCCGATCCAATGTCCCCGGGCTGGACCCGCAGCAACGTGGCACCACTCAGCATTGGCTTGCCCGCATCCCGAGCCACGATTCGCACAAAGTAATCGCCACTGGGCGACTCAGCAGCTGGCAGTTGACTCATGTTGACCGAGACAAAGCCACTTGTGGCGTGCACCGAGAAACCCGCCAAGGGAGGATCGATGCTATAACTTATCTGCGAGTTAGGACCTTCGGCATCCGCGTCGGTGGCATTCACCGTCAGCAGCTCCACGTCCATCAAGGCACTCTCCCTCAGTTCCGAGGCGGCTGGCAACAGAGCGAAGTAAGCAGGAGGTTTGCGTGCCAGGAAATTCGGGGCATTGTCGTTCTCGTCCGCCACGCGAACCGTCAGCGTGGTGCGCGCCTCGTGTGCCGCATCGGAGGCAATCACCTCCAGCTGATACTCCTGCTGCAGCTCGTAGTCCAGGCTGCGCTTCAGCACGAGCTTGCCACTGTAGCGATCGAGGCCAAAGAGTGCGAGGTTCTCCACTTCAGCGGGAGAGTCACTGCCCAGGCGATAGGTTAGGGTGGGATACGTGTCCACATCATTCGCCGAGACGGAGGCAATCACGGATCCCAGATCAGTAGCTGTGAAGGAGAAGGCAAATGGGAAGAGAGGGATATTAGTTTTTAACGGGTTAGTCTCTATCAGAAAGTATTTTCCTATTGGGGTATCTTTTATCGGGCAAGTCCCATTTCCAGGAGGGACTATTGGAGGTTAAACGGAAGGACGGAGGACTAATTTCTATCTATTATTCAATAGTTATTAGTTCAATAGTCGAATATTATTGGATTCTATAGGTTTGACTCTAAGGAGATATTAGTTTCAATCGGGCTAGTCTCTATCAC
Source organism: Drosophila recens (assembly GCA_037043495.1). Taxonomy (NCBI): domain Eukaryota; kingdom Metazoa; phylum Arthropoda; class Insecta; order Diptera; family Drosophilidae; genus Drosophila; species Drosophila recens. The sequence continues at coordinate 7,442 of JBAMBJ010003801.1, read as the reverse complement.
AAAGTATTTTCCTACTGGAGTATTTCTTGTCGGGTAAGTCCCATTCCCAAGAGGGTCTATTGGAGGTCAAACAGAAAGACGGAGGACTAATTTCTATCTATTATTCGATAGTTATTAGTTCAATAGTCCAATATTATTGAATTCTATAGGTTTGACTCGATTAGGTTGGTCCCTATAGGGCTTGATCGGGTTGTACTCTACCGAGTTAGTCTCGCTATGGTTACTCTTCATCGGGTTGGTGTTTATTGACCGTATGGGCTACAATGGGTTATGATTGAGTATGGCACTTACCCTCGCTGACGCTGACCACGTTGTTGGGCGGGAACGTCGGCTGGTTGTCGTTGACGTCCACGATGTGGACGCGGATCGTCGAGGTGCCCGTCATCTGAGGCACGCCCTCGTCGGTGGCAATGATCTTCAGGTTGTAGACGTCGCGTATTTCGCGGTCGAGCACAATGTTCGTTCTCACGATGCCGCTGAAGGCGGGCTCGATGACGAAGGCGTTGTCGTGGTTCCCGTCGACAATGTGGTAGCGCAGTCGGGCGTTGGCGCCCTCGTCGGCGTCGAAGGCCTGCACCTGGGCGACGAAGGTGCCCTTGCTCTTGCCCTCCCAGACGGTGGCCACCAGCTGACGCTGCGAGAACTGCGGGCTGTTGTCGTTCTCATCCTCCAGCTCGACCACCAACTCCGCATAGCTCGACAGGAAGGGCGCTTCGGTGCTGCGAGCGACGATTACCAAGCGCAGCTCATGCGGCTGCGTTGTGGTCAAGGCGAACGAGGAGCTCGGCAGGGCGCGTTGACTGCGCGACGTGTTTCCACTTTCAGCCTGGACCTGGATCTCTGCCTGTTCTCCCGACTCCCGACTCTCCTCGTAGTGCATGGCTCGTCCACGGGAAAGTGACTCCAGCGTCGGTTTGGCAAAGCGATCATAGTCCAGATGCAAGGCGTTGGCAACGCGAATCTCTCCAGTTGTGGCGTCCATGGAGAAGATGCCCTCGTCGTTGCCCGCGCCAAAGGAGAAGCTCATCTTCTGCCTGCGTCCATCGCTGCGCACGGCGGCCACCTGGAGCAACCTTGTGCCTCGTGGGGCATTCTCTGGCAACTTGGTGCGATAGGTCTCGTTCTGGAAGTGCAGCACGGGTCCTGGACTAGCCTCGCCCACCAGCAGCTCGACGAGACCCACGCTGCTCTGGGGCGGGCTGCCCTTGTCGCGGGCAATCACCTCCAGCTGGAGCAGGTTGCCCGTCTCGCTGGCCAGGCTCTGGGTGGCACTCAGGGCGCCAGTGCTGGGATTGATGCGGAACTTGGCACGAGTCGCCGCAGATCCAAGCAGACTGTCCGCCTTGAGGGCATAGAGTATCTCGCCATTCGATCCCAGGTCGGCGTCGTGCGCCTGGACCTTGAGCAGTGTCTGTCCCGGCTGGATGAGAGCCGGCACTTGACCCGAGTACGGATAACGCTCGAAAACGGGCTTGTTGTCATTGACGTCCAGCACGTTGATCTGGACGGCCACGCTGCCGGAACGCACCTCGTACTTGCCGCAATCGGTGGCCAGGACCATGAAGCTGTAGCTCGACTGCAGCTCACGATCCAGATGCCTGTGCCAAAGAGGTTTGGGAAATAAATCAATTAGTGCTGTGTAAGAATACTAGGAATACTAAACTAAGATGCAGTGTGTCTAGACGGACGTCACGACTGATTACTACAAAGGGAAGTTGGCTCAGATCGGAAGGGTATCTTTAGCGACACTAATTAGTCGCCCGCTGCGAGGCTGCCTAATCGCAAAAGTAATCCTAGCCACAATTAGCTACACGAAATGAAGTGGAATTAATCCACATGTGTAGTTGAGTGGAGTGTGGAGCTTGTGGGGCAGGTAATTAAGTCATTTGCCTGTGATCCCGAGTGGTTAATCTGACCGGACTCCCTCAACTGTGCTGCCACAAATAATAAGCCCAAACGATTACAATCCCAGCCCAGACTTGCTTACGCTTGCATGTCAGCCAATAAAACGAATTCAGCAAATTACAAGCTCATCCCCAGATGCAAGTTGATGTCGAGGCTCATTTTATGAATTGAATCAGTCAAAAGTGGGCAAAACATGCAGTGTGTAATTTCACAGCACAGACTTTGATTCGAGCGCTGGAGTCGTTGTTGTCTATTTAAAACAAAAGCTAAAATGCTTTCAAGGGTCAGTTTTCAGTATGTTGTACCATCTCTTTTCTATCTCTCCCTTCTCTCTCTGGCTCTGTCTTTTATGTTGTTGTCATTGTCGGCTGCGCTTGCTGATCATCAGAGACAGAAGAAACAAGCGAACGATACAGCCTGAAATTGCGACTAGTCTTGTCCATCGCCAGTCAGTCCGTCAGTCAGTCAGTCCGTCAGTCTGCTCGTCAACTCGTCAGTCAGCAACAAATACAACAAAAGAAAGGAACTAGCAACAACCCCGAGAGCCTGATCAAGCTGCAGCCACATTTCTATACCCTACCTCGTAGTGTGTTATAATTTTGTGACCAAATACAAAAAGCAACTTTACTCAAAAGCTTCAATTACAACTAACTAAAAAAATCCTTATAAATAGTATTTACAGAAAACTAATGTTATATCAACTCATAATTTGAAAATATTAAAAATATTCGAAAATATTTGAGTTTTCGTAAAAATCCACTTTTTCAACTTTTACCCTCGATTTTTTACAAAAAATGTTGGGATGCAAAAAATTCTTCAAAGAATTTTAATAGTGTCTGCAAAAGAAAATTTTCAAAAATATTTTTGCTAGTATTTTTTATAATTTTTTGAAAATCCTAAAAATTAAAATTTTTACCCATTTTTCCTCATTTTCATGCAAAAAGTGCCTTTTTTGCAGTTTTCAAAAAACTAGTTGTAATTGAACTTTTGAGTAAAGTTGCTTTTTGTGCTGGTTGAAATAAGCTGTGAGCCACCGTATATAAAGGCAAAATTATTTAGAAAGACTCAAAAGCTGAAGATTATAGAATTAAGTAAGTATGACTTGTTTTTAAACTACAACTACTACAAACAACTAAAATTCTATGTCAGAAATTCCATAAAAGTATTTGATTGTATTTAAAATTTGTCTTATTAATTGAAATTCATATTAAAATCTTATAAAAAGCATAAAAAAATTTATTTATATTGTAATTATTTTTTTGTAATTTGTATATATATTGTTTAAAAGCATAATTTATATTTCTATTGTAATTATTTATTGCATTAAATATACCAATATTTAATAGCTTAGAGATTTTCCCACATTTCAATCGGTTGTTTTCCATAGATCTTTTATACACATTTTTGGAAGGGTATTCAATTGTCCTCAGCAAAAGCATTGGGAGCTCTTTCCTGTTGTGTTTCTGTTTTTTGCCCGAGCCTGACTTTATTTAGCTCAGCTCAAGCGGCGGAATCTCTGCGGCCAAGACCGAGACCGAGACCGCGAAAGCGCCCAAACAAGCGACCAGCTCTGAAACGGGCCAACAACAACTAACAACAACGTCACGAATTGTTTGTCCCATATGTCTGTCTGTCTGTCTGTCTGTCCTTCTGCCTATCCGTCTGTCCGTCTGTCTGTCGCTCTACAATTCTTTGCCATGTGGTGTGTGCTTCTCTGTGGCTCTGATCGCTGTGTTTCTTTTTCCGATTCTGTCTCTTTTTCTGTCTCTGTTCCTGTCTCTGCTTCTGTCTCTGTCTCTGTCTCTGCTCTGTTCTGTTTTTTAGTTGGTGGCGGGATTTCGTTTTTATTGTTTGCCGACAATCAGCGCAAGATAAAAATTGGTACATGACAGCGGATCGCGTTTGTATAAATGGCCAAACACTGGACGCTACTGTCATCTAAAAAACTACTCGACAAAAGTCAAAAGGGGGCAATGCAACAACTCGCGCTCCATCTGTCACTAGTTCTCGCTCCGGAACTTAACTTAACTTAACCGAACTCAGCTCTAGTAACGCACTTCTCCCCTTAAGCCTTTCCCCCCTGCAGCGTCTTCATATCGGACGGAACAAGCAATTGTTGTCATCATTGATTGTCAATAAGCATAAATTTGCACCAGAGGGGGCCCAGACAAGACCAGGACAGGAAAGGACAGAGCAGAACAGGACAGAAGTGGACAGGACGGAACGGGTCTTATGAGCCAAGCTCAAAAATGTAGGGCCAACCCTTTTTCTCGTGCGTATGTGTCTCAGTCGAGAGAGGGGGCAGAGCTATTTATGGCTATGAGTGTGCGGGGAACGGATTCGATTCGATTCGTTTCGAATTCGGATGTGGATTCGAATTGGAATTGGGATTGAGATTGTCGGTCGCTGCGTAGGATGTGGATACGAGTACTTGTAGCGTTTGCCTCGAAATTATTTCAATGTTTTCGGTGTCCTTGCGTCGAGATGTGACACACTGATAAGAAGTCGCATTGCATTGACCCGGGGACCAAACGCCTTTTATCCCTATCTCATTGAATCGGGCAAAGTTATGATTATAATTTATCAGACAAACTTTTAAACTACTGTCATTTTTGATCTAATTGTAAGAATATATAAATATTACATTAATTTCGATCTATACATTTAAATAACATTGTTCTGACTGACAAATCCTAGTATAGACCAAACGGTAAGAGCTAGGACACTGAAATTCTCACCCAACATATCTGAGACAAAGCTAACACATTATTTTCCATATTATTATCAACTTTATAACACAAGTATTGAACATCCAGATATTTAATATTTGGGACTTTTCAATCTAATTAGAAATGTTATCTGATAACTTACCCGACGGTGGTGATGAGTCCAGTCTTGCTGTCGATGGCAAACTGCCACTGGGTCTCGTTGGCCAGGGAGTAGACGAGTCTCGCGTTGACGCCCAGATCGGCGTCGGTGGCCTTGATGCGCAACACGCTGCTGCCGATGGAGGCATCCTCCTGGACACTGGCCACGTATTTCGACAGCTCGAAGCGCGGCTCGTTGTCGTTCTGATCCTCGACGAGGATACTAATGTTACAATGGCCCTGGTGGGTGATGGGCTGACCACGATCCGAGGCCTGTATCTGGAGTGTGTAGCGCGAATGTTGCTCACGATCCAAGGGTCGAGCACTCAACTCCCCGGTGCGTGCATCAATGCTGAACTTGTTGCCCAGATTGCCGCCTGTTGGGTACAGGGAAATAGAGAGAGAAAGAGAGGGAGAGAGAGAGAAATGAATTAAATGTTGATGCGGAGTTAAATTGAAACAATTAAAAAATGTACAGTCCGCAAGGAAATCGATAAAGGTTTGTCAGTTTGACAAACTATAGCGATCTTGTGATTGCTGACTTACCAATGATGCTGTAGACCAGCTCCGCATTGGCGCCTTCGTCCAGATCACTGGCCACCACCGTGTGAATGATGGCGGTGTCGCTGTTCTCCGGCACTGAGAGGCCATAGCAGGATCCGGGTCGGAACTCGGGTGCATTATCATTGACATCGCCAATGGTGATGAAGATCGTGGCCACGTCAAAGTGTTGTCCCGTTGCCGCATCCAAGTTGCTCTCCGAGGAACGTTGCTTCCGCACGGCAGACGAGGGCGAGACAATCATTCGATTGGCGTCTCTCACATAGATGGGGATGGCATATCGGGCCTGGGACTCGCGATCGAACTGGCCACGTGTCGTGACAATGCCGCGTTGCCAATCCACATGGAAGTGATCATCGGCCACACCACTGGGTATCTCATAAGTTAGATTAGCTAAAAAATTAGATAGAATATAAAAAATTAATAATGAAATTATTGATTGATTAACTGAAAATTAACTGATTTAAAGTAATAATATTATAGTTCGATCTTAAGCTCTAGGGCGAAATTCTAATTAATAAAATAATACAAATACAAAAATATCTCATAAGTGAGATTAGCTATAATTTGAAAAGAATATGAAATATTAATCATTCAGATCTATTACTTCTTAGACTAATCTCATAAATTTGATTGGCTATTAAATTCTACACAACTTGGAAAATTATTATTGAATAATTGATTGATTAACTAATTGTGATCTACATTAAAATATTCTTTCTTTTTTCTCAGCTATTTCCATATTCAAAGAATGTAACTAGTGAGAATAGTTTGTTAAATTCTCAATTCTTATTATTAATTATTTTTAAATAATTTATTGATTAATTGACTAATTATGATCCACATTAAAATATTCTTTCTTTTTTCTCAGCTATTTTTATATTCAAGAAATGTAACTAGTGAGAATAGTTTGTTAAATTCTCGATTCTTACCATTGTCGGCGCTGTGGAATGCCTTGGCCGCCACTTGGAGCACGAAGCTGCCACTGGCGACGTTCTCGAGGATGGTCGCGTGGTAGACAGCCTGCAGGAACTTGGGCGGATTGCTGTGACTGCCCTGGATGAGCAGTTGGAGTGTGAGTGTGCTCTGCTTGGCCGTGGGAGATCCATGGTCAGATGCGCGAATCGTTAAGCTGAAGCGGCTCGACTTTTCCGACTGCTCAGAGGAGGCGGGAGGCAGAGTCTTGGCCAGCTCAATCACTCCAGTCTCTTTCCTAATGCGGAATCTGCCCTCGCCGTTGCCACTGATGATTTCATAGGAGACGCGACCGTTTTCACCCGCATCCCGATCCACGGCCACGATGCGAGTGACGACTTCGCCAATGCGGGTGGCATCGTTGAGATAAATTGTGGCTGCACTGCCTCCACTGGCACTGACTCCATTCGAGGTTGCGGGCACCACAAACTGTGGCGCATTGTCGTTGGCATCCAGGACTCGCAGACGTACAGTGAGCGATGTCTGCAGTCGTTCAGTGACATTCGAGGACTGATCCAGGGCCTGGACTATGAGCAGATATTCCTTGAGCGACTCGTAGTCCAGCGGGGACTGCAAGCTCAACGATCCTGTGAGTGAATCCATGGCAAAGAGAGGCGTCGTCTGCTCCAGACTCTCGTTCAGGACGGGCGAGTAGCGCAGCAATCGATACTGCAGCTCTCCATTTGTGCCCGAGTCCGCGTCCGTGGCCGTGAAGTTGTGGATGATGCCGCCCACCGACATGGACTCGCTCACCTGCAGCTCGACGGGATCGAGGGGCCAACGGGGCGCGTTGTCGTTCACATCGGCCACCTCGATTTTCACTGTGATCGCACTGCTCTGCGGATTATTACTGGCCGAGGTGTCCAGGGCACGAATCTCCAGACGGAACTCCGACTGCAGCTCGCGATCCAATTGTCGGGCCACCACGAGATTGCCCGTGTTCCTGTCTATGTCGAAGGCGCCCTCGATAGTGTCCTTGGTCAAAGGATTCAGCGTATACGTCACACACAGCTGATCGTCCAGTCCGTTTCCTCCTCCGCCACCGCCTTGGGGCAACTCCGCCCGCTCGTTGGGACTTATGGAACCCACCACATGACCCACGATCGCGTCCTCACGAACCTGCAAATTGTAAAT
>JBAMBJ010003798.1:0-30692 GCA_037043495.1 Drosophila recens | reverse complement strand
ATTCCTAATTTGTTCTTCCCAATTTTGGATTCTAAAATTATTCTGCTTTTTTTCTTCTTTTGAAAATTCTCTAAAAAAAGTTTCGAATTCCAGCAGAAGGGTACCACAATCACTTGCCAAATTAGCTACTCCTTTTTGCAGCTGATGATCATAGCAAGGCTGGACACGGCAACAGCAGCGATCGACGATACGCTTCCGTGTTGAAGGCGCGGCAGTGCAAAATCGAAGCTGAATCGCAGCCTGGCGGAGCGTTGAAGTCGTCTGTCGGGTGATGTGACTACGCGAGCGACGCGCGCTGCAGCCACGGGGTTCGCTGCCCGGGGGTGGTGGAGCGCGTCGTCGAAGAGTCCCAGCAAGATTCCTCGCCGCCGCACACGGCAATGCGTACACGTGGTGTACAGTTGGTGCGTTATCAGGAGCAGCAGGATGCCATCGTCGCGTCGTGCTCGATCAAATGTCGGCAACTCGAGGCGGCGGAGCACAGTCTGGGAGGCGGGCTATCGACGGCCGCTGAATGGGCGCCTCATGACCACAGCACAAGGGGCGCAGCTGCAGCTGCTCACCAGCGAGATTCAGCGAGGCTGCATGGCCGCAAGACCATCTGATGACAGTGGAGCACGAGTTATCGATGAGCACGAGCACGAGGCCAGTTACCCAGCCGCTGCGACGTCCCAGCTCCTTTCCAGCAGCAACAGCGTCTCGCTGCAGGGTGTAGACAGGCGTCCTACCCAGAATCTTGGCACATGCCAGCAGCGTCATTACGTATCAACAGCAGCAGCAACAGATGCAACAGCAACTGCAGCAGTTGCAGCTGAAGAAGTCGGCGAGCAGCAACAACTTTGAGCACGCGTACCACGACTACGACAACGAGCTGCAATATTACATCAACGACGAGGACGAGCTGGGCACCACGGGTCCCTACTACTCCAGCGGCGAGGAGGAGTTTGTGGAGGCGGAGAGAGGCAGCAGCAGCAGCAGCAACATGTCAGTTCACAGTGCAGCCACTGAATACCGCACCACACAAGGCAGCCATGCGCATCGAAAGTGCGGCGAAACTCGGCACCGCCAGCTCAAGCCCAGCTTCTCAGCGCTTTGCTTTTTTTTTTTTGTACCGGACTCGTTGCCCCGTCTCACATGCCGGGCGGCTGCCGCGTCGCAGAGTCAAGAGGATGCTCGCTTCGGCCGTGCGGTTCTGCCAAATCGATGCGAGGAGCCTCAGTCGACTGCCTTGCTAGGAAATTCAGCAGCCTGGCCAAGAAAGTGGCTGCTGCAGAGCAGGGCGAGGCATGCGTGGAGCAGCGGTGCAGCCCAAGTATGGACATATCCAGTGCAAGGTCGGCAGAACTGTTCTCTGCGCAAGAACGCTCAAGCATACGCTGAAGCGCAGTCTCCTCGAGGCTCTCGTCGTACGAACTCGAATAAAAAGGCAACAGCGTGCGTCACACGGAATACAGCATGATATTCTCGGGTATTCGTTCGTCGTGTCTCGTTCGTTGCTTTACGATGGGTGAGTGCTGAATACTGATTCCCATTGTGCCTGTCACTTATTAAACTATTGTCTCGTTCTCACTCTCGCGTAGTGAACAGCAGCGAGGCCGAGATGGGTGGCTTATCTCCACCTACGATCTCATTTAGGCAGCCGCTGCCGAGTGACGGACGCAGGAGGAGGCGCGTCGCGTCTGTACTCAGGCACAGATTCAAACACAGCAACAGCTCAACGAAGAGGCCGACGATGTGCCCTTCGAAAGGTAAATTCTCAGCGAGGACAGCGGGTACTTTTAATAGGATTATAACCTTATTTAGGTCTCCTACAGATGTTTATCTAAGGTTACCCCAACATACTCTCTATTAACCCTTGCTCTGTAGTTTTCCTGTCAGACAGAAAATGGATAAATAGAAACACTATATTAGTTTTTATAATTTATAAAATTGAACAATTGAATTGAGAGCTATGAACTGCAGATCATTTGTTTGATTTGTCTTTGTCTGATAGATACTGATATTTTCGTTAATAAGAATATAATTCTCAATCTGTCCTAAAAAGTATGCTTGATAGTTTTATAATATTGAAAGATACATTTATAAATTTCTCCTTATAAACTTTTAAAATAACTACAGTGGAAATTCCTTAAAAGCAAAAGGCAAATTTAAAGCGTTATTAGAACTACAAATATTTAAAATAGGTTTAAATTTAGTTAGTTCTATTATACATAATGATAATAAAAAAAAAAAAAAAAAAAAAAATTTTTAACTGATTTTGTGTATAACAATGATATATGTACTTCTATTTGTTTAGTAAGATATCTCTCTCTTTCTTTACACTCTTTTAAATTAACGAATACTAAAGCTATTTATGTATGTTATGTAATTGACAGGGGAATTACCTTAGAATTAGATAGAGAATCAAAAGAATTATTGAATCTTTAAAATTACTGAGTCCAATTTTAGAAAAGTACTTAAATTTATTGCTCGCAAGAGGCTTTATTTAGTTTTAAGTAACTAATTAGACTTGTTTAGAATTATACTTATGATTAGACAGTTAGATCTATTATGCATACTTGTTCTTTTTCTTTTAATATTCTTTTATTATTAGTTTAAGGTTGTGGTATTTTCGCGGCTAGAAAGGATGCCGTAACGGCCATAGGATCGCACAATACAGTATATCTCTTCTTAAACCCATTACGTACATATCGTGGCACACGTTTGACGATTTTCGCATGCAGTCGTAGTATTCTCGAGACAATCTAGGAATTTAGCTAACGTAGAGAGAACATAATTATTAAGATGACCAAATAGATAGAAATATTCATTTGCTGTTATAATTTTGCTAATTGATTTCTTTTCTTTTAATTTCTGTACACCTGATCCAATTCCGATAACCGAAAACCGATAACCACAAATACACACACAATCTGTAGACCATCAAGATCACACTATCGCCGTGGACAGTTATGACCAGCGAATGGTGTGCTAGTTACCGATCTGTAAACCAACCAACAACATTCGAACAACAATCTTTCCACACACACACACACCTACAAACACGAATACACACATAGTACACACTCTACATTTAATACACACGGTGCAAGCAGAAGACTCCAGCGATAACAGCGTAAATAATCTTGATTGTGTGTGACACTAGAAGTTAATTCCAGTGCAAGGCAACAACCCCAATAACAACGATATTATACAAATAAGGATATATGCATATATACACTCGTTATATAAGTATACGATTCCGAATCCTTTCAACGACAACGAATTGCTGCGATGCTGCATTCATTCGACGAGTTGCCAATGTAATGGAGAAGTTGCCACATTAAGCGATTACTCGCTACACTTTCACTCGTTGCTCGTTACTTGTTACTCGTTACTCGTTACTATGTTTATTGCATTGCCTCCTGCATTTTATTCGTTGCTCTTGTTGTTGCTTGCCGTTTGGGCAAATGTCTGAAAATATTTGTATATATACCACTCGTTAATATAAGAATAAATACAATAACTTGTTCGTCAGCTCGTTCTCGCAATCGTTTGTCTTGTGCCGCTTTCAAAAGCGCCTTAACAAAAGCAAAGTACTTAGTCTAATCATATCATTTGGCATTTGGAATCCCCTTTCTAACCGCTAACAATCGAATTAACCATAACAATTTTAACAATCGTTTGTTAAGTGTACAAATGTTTGCCTTGCTTTCTACTCGTACTCATCTATACAGCCATAAGTTCATATTTATAAATTACGATATCTGAAACAGCTCTAACAATTCAACTAACACAGCATTCACACAAATACATAGACAAAATTAATAGCTTAGTTAGTTGCTAGCTTAGCACTCGATTAGTATTCGCCGCATTCATTGAATACATTCAAAGCATTCGAATAATTGGTATGAATACTCACTAAAATGTACCTGCATCTACTCGTTATCACACAGTGTCCTCAGACCGGCAAACAATGTGACAATTACGGGCAGCATAAACTACAGTCCAAGAAACTCAATGGAAAACGACGCCTGGATGCTTGGTGAATCATCGGAGTTTGGTGAATATCCCGAGGACTACGACGAGGATGTCGAGGAGGACGATGAATATGTGGCCGGTCAGGAGTCGGACGATGTGTTCGAGGCCGAAACAGCGGAGGCAACAAGTTAAATAACCAGCAACAGTGATATCTTTAAACGATCTAATGATCATAATGAATATTAACAATACGAGTATATATTGTATTTGATAGCAAGCGCAATGCGATTTAGTTCTAATCTGATCAGATCTGATATCATATGATATGATTTTGAATCTGCTTAACTGAATAATTTATATGAAATGAAGTATATATGTATACTATATACTATATTTGAAGAAAAAGCAAGTTCGAAATAAAATGAATAAATGCTTTCTGAAATATCAACAAATATGATTTACGATGCTGTCCAAAACGCCATAAAAGAATACTACTTATATACATTTTACGATTATCGATTAACGATTTTAAATGAGAATTACCAAAATAACTGATCTACCTATGTTACGGTCGCACTTTCAGTTTTGTAGAACAACCAATACTCAAAATCAGCTCTGGTCAAGGCACAGTGAACGAGCAGATTTGATTTGCTATTAAACTTCACTATATGGAATTGAATGGATTTGCTCGATAACTGCTGCAGTTGCCCAGATGCTGATCACAAACGAATTGTCAGTAGATTTTGTATACATATATGCCTGTACTATAGGTATATATACTATATATAAAGATATATGGATAAAGATATAGTTTTATATATAATATACGAGTAGGGATTATTTATGTGGTATTTGCTTATAAATCGCGTTAATTATTTAAGCAGCTTTTAATGCTTTCTAACAACTGAACAAAGCCGATTGATTGGTTGCCTAAATAATAAGTCTACTTGACTGTACTATAACTATAATTCAAAACTGGTGTTGGTGTCCATTTTAACGGCTGCTCTTCAAGTGGAATCTAAGCTTTAGGTGGAACCCAAGACTTAGGTTCAATTGATTCCACTTGTGGTACTCTCAAGCAGCATCTTGATTTTATTGATTTAAATAAATGAATACAAGCATATATATAAATTTATATATTTTAAATTGAAAACGTCAAAAATGATTTTAAATTTTTTGTAACTTTCAAAAACAAAATGTATTGTTTTCTGTTGTTTTAATTTTAAACTGATAAAAATAAAATGCAAATATTTAAAGTGAAAATGTGTCTGGTTAAATTTTTTTAATACACTTTAACTAAAGGTATTCCTACTTCTTTAAGTAGATGGATGGAACAAATTCTAGGCAGAATTAGGTTTTTGTATGTTTTTTTCTTGTCGCTTGTTTGTTCTCGTCACTCGCTTGCTCAAGCTCGTGCTCGTTCTGTCTGCAAGAGTTGAAAGTTGAAATTGAAAATATTATTGGCACTTCTTGCACCGATTTAAATTTATTTATATTCGTTGGCATTTGTTTACACAAAGTCGGATTTAATTTCTTTCACTCACGTTTGTTGTTTACGTTCTATTTGGTATTATCCACGGCGCTTTTGCACCAAATTGGCTCAGTTCAAATTACGTTTCTCGTCCGCGCTGTTCCGCTCGGTCCGCGCACGTCACTCGCACTTTTTCTATTAAACTTTGCACGTTTTGTTTTTCTCTCGTCCGCGCACATTTTTCGATCGTAAAGAAGAAGAAGAACAACTCACACACACAATGTTAGTTCAGTTTTTCTGTTAAGCAGTTTTTCTGTTAAGCATATTCTAGCCAATAGCAGTGTGCAGGAAAGCGCCCTCTAGCGTTTTTTGGTTCTCTTGCTAAATTCTTCTTCTTCTTCTTAAATTCTCCGCAATCCAATGTCAAATTTTGACATGGCCGAAAAAGTCAACTTTTTTGTTTTTTGAGCTTTGAAATTTGTGTCAGAGATATGTAGAATTTTTCTCGAATTATTGATATTTGTTGTTTCTCAAATTTCCTTGTTATTTCTCAATTTTTTTGGGGTTTTTTCTCAATTTTGCCACCAAAACCAATTTCTAAATAAAGTTAATTATTTTACCTAATTTTGGATTTTGTTGTTTTTTTGAAATTGTTTCTCAATTTTTTTAAATTCATTTTTGTTTTTTCATTTCAAATTTCGCGCACTTTTTCTTCTTCTTCATTGTCAGAAATTGCAAACAGACGAGAGGTGGCGCTTGCTCAGTAGGCTAGATGTCGCCACATAAACTGCCGCAGCCAACTTGACAACAGCGAAGTTAGCAGCACATCAATTTGAAACTTAACGAATTAACGAGCTTAACGAAAGACACTCAAACTCTACTAAAAAAAATTGGCACAAAAGAAAACTATTAGAAAACTATGCAATTAAATGAAATTAAACAATCAGTGGCATATTTGCAATTATTTCTATTCAAAAATAATTTGACAAGGCTTAAAAACTATGATAAAAACAAAGCTTTATTAAATGCACTTTAAAATGTCCACTTAATTGTGAAGATAAAGCTAAAAGTAAAAGGGGCTAAGCAAGAGGGGGGAAATGTTAGGGTCGGGATTTAGCAACGGAAATGCCAATTAGAGATTTTGTGTAATACTTAAAACGAAAACTAAACAAACAAAACAACACGAAATAAAAATACAGTCGAACTTCCCTAACTCGAATCACCATTATCCACGAAAAAAGTTCGAGTTAGGGAGACTTCGAGTTAGGGAATTTTTTTTTTTAGTTTTTTAAATGAAACTACAATTTTATTCATTCATAAATACATTTCAAAATGCAAACTTTTCTTGTTATTTTCAACAAAAAAAATTTCAGTTTGTTCAAGTCCTGTCGATATTCTCAAAAATAGGTTTTATCGTTCTTTTGCTGTATCCAGAAGATATTCCCGAATCAAATGACATAATTAATTTTCCATTTAAACTGGACCACTTTTCAATTTCTTAACAAATAAGTTTAAAAATTTCTTAAAGAGATACAAATTCGAATACACGCGCTGGTGCCATGATAAATATTATTGAGCTGGTGCGCTGGCAAAGAAGTACATTTTGAACATCTTTCCTATAGCAATTTCACAAGCCTAAAAAATTGTTGATGCAATATTTTATCATATTACATCACCATATTATAATGTATAGTACATCAATATTACATATCCAAACGATCCGTTAACAAAAGCATAAAGCAGAAACGAAAAAAAAATTCAAACTTTATTGGAGATTTTCCCGAAAAATTCGACTTACAGAAGTACGGGCCAATATTTTTATTCGAGTTAGGGAGAAATTCGAGTTAGGGAAGTTCGAGTTAGGGAAGTAGAATTGTATGGAATTTGCCTAGTAAACGCTATTGCCACTCGATTTTGTTCGAGTTAGAGAAACTTCGAGTTAGGGAAGTTCGAGTTAGGGAAGTTCGACTGTACTTCGGTGCGGGGGAAAAGAGCAATTTCATGAACTGGCAGCAGTCGTGGACGAGCAAAGGGGAAAGGGGAAGAAATGCAAAGGCCACAGCAACAAGAACAGCCACAGCAACAACAACAACAACAAAGCATGGTAAAATGAAGCAAAACTAATTAAATTAAATAAAATAGAGTTGTAAACAAAAGCGAAAAACACCAACAGAACAAATAAAACAGCCATAAATATTTATCAAAAGAAATAACAAAACAATCTGAGAATTAAGTTCCACAAATTAAGAACAATGAAATGTTGTTGTTGCTGTTGTTGTGCAATTCGCCTGATAAATGAATTAATTAGTTTTTATGCGGCAACACCTAAATACAGAAGTTAGAGAAAACATTTCAAATTATGAATAATATTTGTATAATCACCAAACTGAGCTGAATAAAAGTGGGTTGCCCCATGAGTTTCATCTACGAGTTGATAGTAAAATAATTGGGAATTACAATTATATCATTGGCAAGTGATTGAATTCATAACAAAAGTAAGGAGTTATTTAAATTACTATTATCTTAGGAATCTTTTCAAACATTCCCCATTGAAAATGATTATAAAGAAGCATTGTTTATTAATAATTCTGATTGTTATTGCCAAATATTGTTATTCCCCTCCTTTAAAAGTCTCGTGATAAGTTGATCTGTTCTATTGAAATGTTAATATTAATGCTTCTTTCTATCTTTCTGTTTAGTCTGGCACTTAAGTGCTTTATTATTTACGATTACGATTACGATTTAGCATTTGGATTGTGTTGTTGTTTTCAATTTTCAGTTTGGTAATAAACAAATAATGTTTAATGTGCATAAACAATGTGAATTATTATTTGGGAAATTTGATGGAAATTATGGAAAACTCTCGAAACTTAGATGCCACATTGCTGTGCTTGCTCTTGCGGCTACTTGAGGGACCTTTTATCGAATTGATATATGGTATGGTATTATAAAAAAGCGGTCAGTTGATGGCCATCTGATTGTGAGTTGAAAAACACTTGTCATTACTTTTATATAAGCTAAGAGTAGACTTTTAAGTTGTCCAACTTGTAGTTCTTATTATCTATTCATTCGGATAGAGACGCTTGAAGTTGTAGTAGATACTGGGATTATAGACATCGTATAGTGGATGCTGCATAACGATATATCTGAAATGCCAATGCTCGAGGAGAATGGCACAGATCGAGATGAAGTAGCCAATGCCCAGGGCCACAAAGGAGCTCCAAAACTTGGTCAGGTTCATAAGCGCCTCCTGAGGTGCCTGCTCCTCTGCCGGCAGACGCTTTATCATATCGCGCAGCCACTTGGCAATGAATCCTATAAGAGAATACAACTATATAGAAATGTTGGTTACTAAGCATTTCAACTCACCGCTTTCACTTAAACGCTGTATTATATCATCTACGTGCGGTTTGAGTGCCGAATTCTTCTCTAGGGCCAAAACGACTGGCATATGAACGACGCATTCCTTCATGATGTGCACCGCCGTCGATCCCGTGCCACGTGCCTCACTTGCCACACGCAGATGCCGCAGATAGAACTCGTTGTCATAGTACGCGCAGCGACCCCTCGCAATCCGCTCCGTCTACAAAGAGAAAGGGATTTAATTATACAATAATTACAAATAGATGTGATATAAAGGGGGACAGAAGGGGGAACTTAAAGGACTTGATTAGTAGGTGCTAAGGTTGATTTTGGACAATTGATCGTTTTCAAGATAATTTCAAAAAACCAAGGCATTCGCACGCGACTCAAACAGAAGTAGTTTTTCCGGCGACCAGTTCTAACAAAAATTTCGGCAAAACGTAAACGAATATTTTGATGCAATTAATTTTAAAATGTAATGCATTTATTTATCTAAAAAATGTTTTTGTTTGATTTAAAAATATTAAGTAGTTTATTTTTTAAATTGACTGAATTGATTGAATCACTGTCGCACGCGACTTTTTGTTACACAATACATTTATGTTGTTTCTGTTTTTTTTTTTTTTTTATTTATATATCGAAAAACGTATTTTAATTAAGCTTTCAAAATATTTCTTTGAATTAAAATGGTTCATGTAACAATCTTACTGTCCTACTTAGTGTAATCGTTAAAATACAAATGGTCCATATTGAAAGTAAATTTTGAAGAAAATCTGCAAAAATATAGAAAAAGTGAATTAATTCCAATGTAGAATCTATATTTTCATCCTATTGAATTTCTTCTGGCGTATATTGCTTTAATAAATAACTTGAATACATTTCTGGAAGAAAATTTCATAAGACAATTTCAAAAATTTTATTTTTGGCCTCGGTTGACTTTTCTGTGGAAATTCCCATATATACATATTTCAAGGAAAAGCCTATCTGTTATTATTACTGTTACTTCCACTTAAAAAACTACAGACTTGTAGTCTTATCAGTTCTCAGAAATAGTAATATTTAATCTAACATGGAATCTTTGAGCCCGAGCCCTGCATTAATTCGCATTCTGGATTCAGTCTCTTTTTCATCAAGCTTGTGAACGGTAAGAAAATTCGAAATGAGAATAATTCTATTTAATATATGTAGTCCTGATTCTGGCTATATGTGAACCAATTTTGGCAACGGCACCTCCGGAAGATAATGTAAGCAAGATCAATGATCCTTAATGGAAAATGTGTACAGTGTGTGCTAAAAGTGAATAAACTTTCTCTTTATCAGTCTTCTCAAGAACTGGAGCAACAATGTGGCTCGATTGTCAATCCATTACTTGAATTTATACGACAAATTAAAGACGAAATAAGTCAAAGGAATATCAAAGATAGAGAAATAATTGATTTGAAAGAAAAGCTAATTCAACAAGATTCGAATGTAGAAATGACCAAAGCATTGATAACTCAGATAGAATTCCATCAGAAAACTATTGATAAACTAACAACGAATTTGTTATCAACCGAGCAATGCGATCAATTTAAAAGAGATCTTGTTGATAAGGATGCGGTGATTGCGAGACTCAAAACTGATGTTGACAAACTGAGAACAGCTCAACTTCAATTCGAGGAGAGTCTAAAAAAGTTACAAACATGTAAAAGAGACGCTGAAAACTGGGGCAGGATAAAAGCGAATTTCTCTTCCAGTAGCTGCATTTATTTCAATTCTGGTACACAGAAAATTAAAGTGCCTGGACTAGATTCATTCGATGTTCTATGCGATAGTGAGACAGCTGGGCCTGGATGGCTGGTCATTGAGAAGAGAGTGAATGGTGGAGAGAGTTTCAACAGAGATTGGGCCACGTTTCGCGGGGGATTTGGCTCTTTCGACGGTAACTTTTTCCTGGGCTTAGAAAAGATTCATCGACTGACGAGTAACCAATATCATGAGATCTACATTCATATGGAGCGATTCGATGGATACGTTGACTACGCCCGATACGATCGATTCGCGATTGCCAGTGAACTGGATAAGTACAGAATTAACATCGTGGGCAAGTTCTCTGGCAATGTTGAGGACAAGCTGACGTCCCTCGCATATATGAAGTTCTCAACATCAGATTCAGATAACGATAATTGGGCTGACGGAAGTTGTGCTGACTATCGAGAAGCTGGTTGGTGGTTCGATAACTGTGTGCACTCGTGAGTTATAGATATCCCTAAATACCACCTATATATTATTATTAACATATTGTTCTCGTTTGTCCTTTCAGCTTTTTGCATGGAACATACCATCATAGAGATAGTTGGAGTGCTATTTATTTCAATTATCCGCACCTTATAAAAACACTCAAAATAATGATACGTCCAATAACGTTTGAAGTACTTCAACCGATTGATTAATTAAACGTTAAAAACTTGCTCAAAAGGTTCCAAATCTAACAAAAAGTTATCTTTATTAATCAGATGAAATTTAAAGAAAATCAATAAATAGATAATTGTATGAAACACGATTTTATCGGGCTATATGTACATATCAATAAAAATTGGTTTGGATTCGACAAAAACAAAAAAAGGGCTACTTTTGAAAATATAAACTGCGCTTATTTAAAGAATTTCAAATTCATCAAAGAACGATTGAAATGCAAAGTTATAAGTGAATTTAATATACCTTTTTAGCATACATACCCAGAAAAAAAGCCGTTCTAAAATCAAGCCTAAAATACTTAATTTAAGCCTGCATTTTTTAAGTATGTTTCCAGGATTAAACTGAACAATCAAGCCTATATCGAGATTAAAATGGGAAAATAAGCCCAAATTACTTTATTCTCTCTCGGCCTCTCTCATTTCAACTGGTTCGGTGGCTCAGTGGTTAGAGTCGCCGGCCTGTTTAAAAAAAAAAAATTGGATTTGATTCCCACCAGTCAATTGCATTTAAACATTCTCTTCACTAAAAAAAAAAATGTTTAAAAAAAAACAATAAATAAAAAATGTTTAAAACGTTAAATGTTAAAAAAAAATATTAAAAAAAATTAAAAAAAAAATTAAATATAAAATTAAAAAGAAAAATTAAAAAAAAAAATTTTAAAAAAAAGTTTAAATGTAACAAAAAACATTGTTTTTTTTTTAGCCTGAATTTAAGAATTTCAGGATTGAATTCGGGATTGAAAAAATCAAGTATTTCATACTTGGTTTAAGAAAATCCGAGATTACCCCACTTCTGACATCGTTTCGAATCCGGGCAAAATATCCCGGATTTTTTTTTCTGTGTACATTTTCTATATTTTACCATCCATAAAGATGATTAAACAATCTTTCTGAAACATTGACAGTAAAATATGTTAGACTATAATTTGGTCGACATGAACTTCTTATATGTTATTGTTATTATAATTCGTTATTGTTATTATTTCTTAGTAATTGCCTACGAGTATATCATCAAGTCTAAGATCCAAAGAAACTCACCAAATCGTCGATGGGCTCCACAATCTCCATGTTGGCGCCCACTTCGCGAGCCGTTTGATCGCTGGCGTCCAGAAAGAAGTGTTTGTTCTCAATGGCGCCTGTTGTGGGCGGAATGCGGGCGCGATTCAGTTCCTGCAGCGTGTCTATGGTCACCCTGAAAGAGGAGTGGCACAAAGAAGAAAGTGAGAATGGAAGAGAGGGGGAGGGGGATAGATGTCTTACCGTGCCGCTGGATTGGCCAGAATGGCCGTGAAGCTGGCTCTGTAGGTGGCCACCAGGAGGATGCAGTAGATCCAATACCAGCCGGTGAGGACGCGCAGTGGCCAGTGGTGTGGCATGCGGGGCAGTGCCACATAGAGCAGCATGCTGTAAGTCAGCAGAATGCAGTTGGCATAATCATCAAACAGATCTCGTCCAGTGCCCGCAATTCCCGCCATTCCCCGATAGCGACCCAGCTGAAGGCGAAGACTCAAACGACGCCAATCCCTCGGCTCCCGACTTCGTCCACGAGTCCGTCGGAGGCAGTGGAAAAACGTGGAAGCCTGATTGCTCTCGAGGAGCAGGGCATTGAGAAAGCTGATGAGATAGAAGACGGTTCCGACCACAAACAGGGACAGCATCACGCCCGTCCACATCCCACCGCTGAAGGGCAGAATGAAGGTCTGCCAGGAGTTGTCCGACGCGGACTCGGGCGTCAGGAAGGTCAGACACTCCACACTATGCTGCAGACTGAGCTCCACATGTGGCAAGTAGCTCTGGAACAGATGCAGATCCCCAATCCCAAAGCGGGCATTGTGATGGGCCTACAATATAGAGAGGTCCAAGAATTACAACTTAACATTTAGAAAAAAAAAAAAAATTAATAAATAAATTTAATTAAACTAAATTTCTCATTTATACCGAACAATAGAATTAAAAATAGCAGTTATAATAATAATAAGAGTTATGAGAATCGATTTTTCATTTACACTGTTTAACCTAAGTTATTTTCTTTTAACTTGAATGTTATCTTAAACTTAAGGATGACTAGCGTCTCTAAATAAATAAATAAATAAATAAATAAATAATTATGATACTGTCGAAAGATAAATAATGCAAAGCATATTTAAAAACTATTTTATCAATTTAAGAACACTGTAAAGCTTATAAATTTCACCTACTATTTTAAAGCTCCAACAGAGTCAAAATTACTGCATACTTTTAGGCGTCTGTATTGCTTCTAAACTTAAAACAACCATAACTATTGTTATATTCACTAAATTTAAGTGCAATTAAGGGCCGTTTTTTCAATGTACATATAAACTGTATCTAAGATATAATTTAAAATTTGACAGTAATTTCTATACATTTTATGTCATAATATAGTTTCAATAGTTATCAAACACCTTATTTAGACATTGAAAAAACGGCCCAAGTAGGATAAAAGATAACAATATAATAGATCGATTATCTTTAAAATGAACGTTCTATCTTTATCACTGTGGGTGAATTCGATTTTTGTAATTTTAAATTTATGAAAGGCTACTTTACAACCGTCTGTGTGCCAAATTTGTGGCTGTTGTGGGTATATCGTCTCGTTTCTGATGGAGATCAAGTATGTATAAGTATACTTTATAGAGTAGAAGTTACCTTCTTCTGCTTTTGACTGGTACTCTCACAAATAAATAATACCTCTGCATCCTTCGGGTAATAAATGTACCTATTGAGCTTACCACTTCGCCAATCAGTCCCGTCTCCAGTCGCGTCTCGTTCTCCTCCAGCAACTGATCCCATTGAACTGCATCGCTCTCGTTGCGACTGTAGTAGAGGGGCTGGAAATGCAATGTCTTGGCTAATGCCTCCATAATCATGACCTCGACGCCCTCAAAGGTGTTTGTGGACCTGTTGAGATGCACCATCGGCACATGCTCGGCAATGGCCACAGTTAGAGCAGCACCTGACAGTAAAGAAATGAATAGGAAATTAATATAATCCAGGACCTTCTTCAATCTGCAACGAACCGTTTAGATTTCTAGTTTTATCCCTGAAGAGAAGCTGTCTATTGAGGCGTTTGCCCAGCCTCCAGCTGCCCAGTTGCTGCAGCACAAGGACACCGCTCAGAATGCCCGGATAGGCAATAGTCGAGATGCTGAAACTACAGGGTATTCAGAGATTATTATTTGAAACTTAATTGCGATCTCAGGTCTCACCTGTTGTGCTGATCCTGATGTCGCCGGAGGAACAAGGTGCGGACAAAGACGCTCCACACGTGCAGCATCTCGTGATCGTAGAGTCTGACGTCGTGCAACAGGATAAACTTGTGTTGCATGTGCAGCGCACGGCTGTTGTACACGAATTTGATCAGCTGTTGCGCCTGCAAGCCATTCAGCAGGGTGATCACATGCAGATCACAGCCACTCGACTTGACGCCGTGCAACGCGTGCAGCATTTGCGAGGGCGGTTTGCTGAGATCCTCGCTGTCATTGACGCGCACCATGTAGTATCCTCGCGGATGCTGCGACACTGCCGCAAAGTATGCCCCATCGTAGATCGAGGCGTGCAGATCATCGGTGATGATCGCCAGGCAACGTTCCACCTGCGCCTGCCACATCAGCTGTTGCAGCAACTGCTTCAGCTCGTCCCGGTAGAGATCCACGGCCATTGGAGTCGTTAGCTCGGACACTCCAAGAGATATCATCCATGTGGCGAGCAGCGCCAACTGCCATACACTTGCGGCACGCACAGCCATCGCGGCATTAATGCCAACTCCGTGCCACATTCCGTATGCAGATCTAATTAAACTAGCCGCAACCCCAACTGAACCCAAAAAAACCCGAAACTGTCACTCAGTTGCCCAGCTTATAACCTGGTCAACTTACTAACTTACCAACTGGCCAATTGACCTGATTTACTGGCGCTCAAAGCCAGCAAATTTAACTTCTAAATGCTAACTTAGGGAAAAGTATTTTAAACAAGTTAAAGCATTGTTTAGTAATAAATTCTTTGCCTAGTTTAGACATTAGACATTTTTAATGAGAAGGCAATTAATATAATTTAAATGCAAAATTAACTAAAAGTTCAAACTATGATTAAGATGACATTTCGCTTATGAAAGTTTGAAATTGGTCTGAGTTTTGACTTAGTTTTTTTTTTTTTTTTTAACAATAACGAAATATCTTTTATTTGGTAAGTGTGGAATCCGTGCATACAAATCAGCAACATAACCAACACAGATTTGGTATAAATAAAACAAGGACCAAACCTCTTGCGGAACGCAAAGGACTTGCATTTTAGACTTAGTAGCTTAATTTTTGTAGCACTCTCTTTTGACTAAAATCCATAGACTCTTTAATTAATGTAGAAAAATAATTAATATAGAAAAAGATAAGCGTAGAAATAATATGTCAATGTTACTCTTAAGGCTAGGATTTTAAGAATAAACAAGCGGAAAAGGCTATAGTCGAACTCCCGACTTTCAAATACCCGTTACTTAAATAAATTTAATATATTTTTTATTGCATGCTTTTAGGCACTTACATTGCTTGAAACCAGAGCTTGCAAATAACAGTTGACCCTTTCAAACTGTTCAAAAATAACTCTCATTTACTGACTTTTTGAGCAAAGAGTCAGAGATGAACCGTTCACATAGTATTTTGAACGAATCGGTCTTCGCTCAGCTAACAATCTTTTTATTTGTTCCCCTTTTGCACTGGTTATTCCCTGACCGTTTTGATGTGAGCGAAGAAAATATATCTCGTTTGCGTTTGTATGTGTCTGAGCGTTTGTCGTCTTGTCACTTTTCTTTCTGATTTAAGTGCATTCGGTAATACAGGAAATATGGGCCGTTCTTGAGTATAATGCAGAATAAATAAATAAATATTTATGTATTGAGAAATTATGTTTTTACATATTATTAAAATAATTTTCAGGTCAGATATTTATCAGGAGTTTTACGGAAACGAGAGGGCAACATTGTAAGCAAGGCAAAGTGAAGAAAATAAAACAAAACAACCGTTTGCGCTGAGTAATTCATTTCTTCTCTCCTCTGCTGACTGTCAATATGTGAGCGCTCAATCGGTTCACCTTCTACGAATTGTTATTGAAAGAGAGTTACTAGAATAGTTTAACTCAGCCTACTCAACCGAAAACAAAAAGTAAGAGAATCGAATTTTACTTCTCAGAGAAAAAGCAAGCGTACATGTTTTTTTTCGGTTATTTTCGTGAGTAGATTTCGTGAGCAAGAGGTTTGGTACTAATTTTAAATGCTAAATCAGTGTTAGTTATGTTACTACACACACTTACCAAATAAAAGAAATTTTGTAATTGCTCTTAAAAAAAAAAGAAGCCATTACCACCGTTCTATTTGGCCGATCTTGTTGCGTTTAAGTGGGATGATAGCTTTAATTAATAGATAACGTTAATTTCCAAAAAATACGTAATATTCGCTGGCTCTCCGCAGTTTGCGGAGACGGGAAGGGGCGTTGCAAATATTTGAAACAAACTTGACCTACGTGGGGCTTATAGAAGTCTGTGTGCCAAATTTGGTTGCTCTAGCTCTTGTAGTCTCCGAGATCTAGGCCCTCACACAGACGGACAAACGGACGGACAGAAGAACATGGCTATATCGACTCGACTGATAATGCTGATCAAGAATCTATATACTTTATATTGCAACATTGCAACGAATACAATATACCCTTTACTTATGTTTTATAAAATAAAAATTATCTGAAAATTATGTTTTAATTTTTACTCTCATTTATTGAATTTTAATTTTTGAAAAAAATTTAAATGTTTGTTGTTATCACATTTAGACTTTAAATGTAAATTTGTTTGAGATTATTTCTGTATTTTAATTATTAAATTAAATGTTTTATAATTTGGACAGACTAATTAGTTTATAAACACACCATGGCAAATTTGTTTGTCAGTCT
The DNA here is from genome assembly GCA_037043495.1 of Drosophila recens. NCBI lineage: Eukaryota > Metazoa > Arthropoda > Insecta > Diptera > Drosophilidae > Drosophila > Drosophila recens. Next base: position 13,491 of record JBAMBJ010003798.1, on the reverse strand, counting down.
TCATTAGCTAGCGAGGGATGATAATGATTATGTCGGAGACGTGTCACCAGGAATCAGTCAAAAGAAACAGAAACGGAAACCGATTAAGAGACGGGCCAGAAGCCAGAAGCCACATTCAAATAGACATTAATGTCAGCTTAAGTGCAGACTCAGAACCAGGAGACGGAAGACAGAAGACAGTCAAAAGCCAAAAGACCAAACTGAAACTCGAATGCGAATGCGATTGCGAAATGATATCGCTTAAATGTACCTACAAGTTACCTGTTCTCCCAAGTGCCAAACGAGACTGAACTGGACTCGACTCGACTCGGTTTCTGCACTTTATTGTCATGTAATTAACTTTTTCCGAATCTCCGGATTTCGAATTGTTTGCACATAATTGCAATTTAATTATTTCTACTTCTTCTTCTGCTTCTTTTTCATCCTCTTGTTTTTCCCTTTTCCATGTTTTTATGGATTTATGTGGGTCGCCATTAGCCATTAGCTGCAGGTACCACAGACCAAACCCAAAACCCAAAAAACCAGGTAAAGACACAAGTATTTTCCCAATAATGTTTGCCGAATTCAGCTCGCGTTTTGTTTACATTGACACATTTCCATTTGTTTTTCCAAGCGACATTTTCCACATAATTTACGGGTTTCTCTTGAGCTCTCCTTATCCACATGCTGACCCGATCTTCTCTATACATATTGTATGTGGTCTATATGCTTTTCTCACCCACAGCAGAGGGTCCATCGATTAGTTCTGCTTCTGTTTAAAGTTTCCCTCGGCCATTTGCGATGCGAATTTGACCAAAGTGTGAAATTACCAATTTAATGCCCTGGGAAATTATGACAGATTATGCTAGCAACAGTTTTCCCACCTTGGCAGCTGCTTCTCTTTGGCCTAAATCCAATTAATACACCTGCCTAAATCTATTTAAACGGTGTCTCTTTTTATCAATTCCGGAAATTGATTTAATTTGTGCTGAGATCATTTTTAAACAAATCTATTCCCACGCTTTTATCAATATTTTAAATAAACAGGTTTTTGTTTTCTGCACGCGTTTTAAATTCATTTAAATATAGAAAAATAATAGTCGTTGTATTTATCGATGTTGTGCTTAATTTAATAATTAAAATATAAATTAATTTGGCTATCAGTTTTATGTAAATCATGATCTAAACCAGTGGTGGGCACGCTTGGGCTCCGGGAGCAAGCGACTGCTCCCAATTATTGTCTGCCTTTTCGGCACTAATAGGGTTGTTGTTGTTGTTGATGTTGTTGTAGTTTTTGTTGTAGTGCTCCTGAATTCAGTTTGTAGAGCTATTTGAAAATCTATTGAACTGAATTCTGCAATTATTTTAGAATAAGATATATTAATCATGCTGTGAATATTTTAAATGCATTTCAAAACAAACCTTAAATCATAATATAAATATAAAAACTTTAGTTTAACATAGAGACTATTGCTAATTCGCATTCGTTTAGTAGTAGTGTCTAAGTCAACGAATAATATGTATATATTGAGGTCTGTCAATCATTCGACTTGTGCTTATACATACATGTGTATATATATTATAGATATATAACAGATAGAGGTCTTTCAATCAATCGACTTGTTTGCACTAAATTCATTATCTTAATGTGGCATTATTAAATTATTCACGTTTAGAAATGTGCCAAGTCAAATGCGAACACGTTGTCAATATCAATGACTTATCTACGAATACAACGAATACATTCACACGCACACTCACACGAGTATACTCGTATCTACAGAATGTGTGTGTACATTTTGGTTCATTGAATAAAAACTTAATCAGCATTCAATTAAATGCACAGAGCAACAGCAAAAGCAAAAAAAAAAGACAATAAGAATAGAGAGAGGGAGAAAAGGATAGAGAGGGGGGGAGGAGGAGAAATAAAGCGCGTTTTCGTTGATTATGTAAATCAATTGAACAGCGAGAGATAAAAACAAATTTCGCTGATATATCGTTCTTTAGTATTATTTTCCGATTATTTTATTTCACTCTCTGACGCTGACGCTTTTTATATAATCACATTGACAGTTGTTGCCCCAACGATTTCAATACCCTGCAACTGTATTGCAGCATGGGTATACTATACTACAATTAAGGAGAAAATTCTAGAAATATTCACGAACATTGAGACATACATATATTTCTATTTATTATTTTATTAACTTATTATTTTTATTAATTTGTATGAAATTTAAGTGATATTCAAGCGAAAGCGATTTCTGTGGCACCCCAGTATATTTAATTTTATATGTACATATGTATATTAGATCCTTTAACAAAAAAGATAAAGTCTTTTTTTGTAGCACACAAGGGTACAGGGTATTTTATGGTACAAGCACTCCTAATAAACGCCAGATTTTTTGTCCATGTGTTTTATGTACAATAATCGTGTCAATCGAGCCTCTTTTTTGATTTGTTAATAAATAAAAACTAGCAAAACGCTTAAATTAACAATATGAAAAAAACAAGTTGACACCGTTATGTCATCAAAAAGCTGGCAAAAAAATCAGAATTTATATACTAAATTAAAGCAAACCGAGGCATCTGTAAATTCAATCAATGAAAAACTACAACAATTAAATCAAATAATTGAAATTCAAGCTTTAGTTTGAATAGTGATTTCTATAAATGTGCTATGGAATTTTGTATGATTGAAAGTAGTGAAATTTAAATTTAAAATAAATAATATTTAATTTTCGAAACACTTAAGATTGGATAAACTTCAAATTTGGTAGAAATCTTGCGATCCTTTTTAAAATTTAGAAATCTCAAAAATTTCTTGGAATATTTTTATATTATAATAATAACCCCAATTCATAAAATCACAAGAACAAAACATCAAATCTTATCACCACTTTCAAAATTTCACTAATATGTGAAATTCTTAATCAAATTCGAATAAATATTTGCATAGTGACAGATTTCGGAAAGAAAATGATGAAATATAAAGAACTAAAAAAATTTCCATTGTTTCTTCAACCGATACTGCAACTCTGTCAAAATATGACTAATAGGAATAGCACCTGTTGTCTTTTTTAAACTCTGGCCGCTAAAATTGCAATTAGTTGAACTATTGAGTCATGGAATAAATATTTCATGTCACCTTGACTTGGATGTGTTATATAAACTGTAAAATAGGTCTGGAAATACTCCTAATACTCACCCTCTCTCTCTATCTTTCTCTTTGTCTGGCTGTGTCTTTTTTTGCACTTCTCCCAACTGACGTGGCCAATAACACGAATCTGCAGAAAGGCCTTGCAAGACTCGCGAAATGCTTAAAACCGCACAAATCGCGAACTGAGTAATTCGAGTCGAGAGCATTGAGAACTGTTGCCAGGGGTTCTAAATTTAAGTGTATGATGAAATCAGTACTGGAATATTACCCTATATATAGGTATAGGAAATAAACGCAGACCCTAGCAATATAGCTCAACGGAGGAAACGGAGGCCCGTCAATGACACACATTTCTTATCAGTTGCCCGAAAGTGATCTTATCAAAAGTCTCAGGTTCGCGGAGACATTTTGTCTACGCGCTCCACAACACGTTGCCCATGGGTCTGAGTTTCTTTGTCTGGGAATGGGGAATGGGGAACGGGGAACTGGAACCACGCCATTTCGCCATATCTCAAGTGCAATACGCGTCGCGATAAACACGCGACCTTGCAAAATGAGCTCCTCCTCCCTTTTCCCTAACCCCTTTCCATGTTCCACAATGTTCTCTCTCTTTCTGACAAGTATATGACGCATATTTGCCCTAGCACCGTTAAATATTGATTTAATATTCTTTAGCTCTACTGTTGATAACTATTTACTTACATATTAGTACTGTATTTATATATATAGAGTGAGAGATATATATATATATATATTCAGTAAAAACGAGACTATGTAGGAGAGAGCGAGAGAGAGGGGAGAACAAATATCTGGTGCACAGTCAGACGATTTGTCGTCCAAGTTGTTGAAATTTGATAAGGAGCTCCATTTGGTTCCATCAATTTGCCCCTGTAATATAGCTTGTCTGATTGTTCTAGGCAAATATTTGTTGTGCAAACTGTAAACTGTTGACTCAGTGATTGCATGATGGAAGAACTCGTGTCACGACACGTTTCCATCGCTAGTCGAGCAATTAATTGGTTTTGGGGATTTAAAATTTAAGTAAATATGCCAAAAATGACAGAGACAACTAAAAAGTCAAGGTGTATTGACTGAAAATTGTTGATTAGTTAATAAATAGAAAGAGTAAAATTTGAGAACTCGTGTCACGACACGTTTACATCGCTAGTAGAGCAATTACTATTATTTTAAGGCTTTAAAAATTAAATAAGTATACCAAAAGTCACAGAGGCAACGAAATAGTTAAAATAAATTGAGTGTAAAAGTTGATAAGTTAATAAATAGAAATTGAAAAATAGTAGAGCTCGTGTCACGACACGCTCCCATTGCTAATATATGAAAAAAAATATTCGAAAAGATGCAGAAAATTCCAGTTCTTAATAAATAGTCAGATAAATTATTTAAGCTTATTTAACTTAATTTTTAAATACCAAATTAACTTTCTAATTTCTCTGATTTTTCACTACCGAATAATGCTCAGATTACTAAAAAGCTGACCCGAGGCCATAGGTCACGAATTATCCGGGTTACTTTAACACTTACCATTTTTTCTCTAAAGGAAAATGCTGGAAAAACCCGATGGGTAACTCATTGTGGAAAATTTGCGGCTCATTTGGGAAAACGGTGGGTCAGGTAGAGCCGATGATGACGGCACTGGCATCAGGTAGAGTCACAGATACAGATACATCTGACAGTACATAGATAGATAGTTTTACTTGATGCCAAACTGAAGCGACAACAACAACAACAACAACGGGGAACAGCAAAGTCCACTTAAAAGATGGAAAAGGGACAATATGGAGGGAAGAGGGAAGGTCGCTGGAGGGTCAGGGGGATGGAATGACAGTAAACACTTTCAGCTGATGCAATGTCATCAATTTGGAAAATCAACTTAAATGCGGACCCTTCCCAAATGGCCCTGAAACTGGAACTGAAACTCAAACTCAGACTGGGACTGTGTTTGCATAAATTACGCTCCGATTCGAGTACCCGCAACCGGGCATCGAATGTGTGTGTGTGTGTGTGTGTATGTGTGCGTGTGTGTGTGTGAGTACACTCAGTTTAGAATTGTTGTTGCCAGGTCAATTCTGTAGTGAGAGTTGATCGGAGTTTTTTAATTGATTTAGTATGACATGACACCCAAGGTTGTGCAACTGGGGACAGCTATTTTTAGTTTGTTTTATGCAGGCCATCACCTTCCCACCACCTCCACCCCCAACCTTCCACTCTCCTCCCTCCCTCCCTTTAAACAGGTTCGAGAGCATTGAATCAGTTGCTCTTCAATCCATGACCTTCGTTTCGGATGGCGCACACGCAATTTTAAGGGTGATTAGCGCTCGGATTTTGGACATGGGGACAGGGGTGCCCAGGGGGGTTGGAGGGGATGGAGGGGGACTTACGACGGGGAATTGAGTTGAGTGTTAAATTGATAAATTGCCCTTATTGGAAAGGAAGTTGTGAACTGTCTGCGATTGCCATACATAGATACAACTTGTGTGTGTGTGTGTGTTTATGTGTGACTGGGGCGACACTATTTTTATGGCCAGTTGTGTGCGGGGCTGTGGGAATTACCCACTGAAATCCTTAAAGTTGATTTAATATTAAGTGAGCTGCAGATATTCAGCTATAATCTTAATTTTAATCTTAAACTGTATATGAATTTAAACTTTAAATACAAAGATATTAGACATAAATTAAAATTATGATATGTATAGCATTAATTGAAAAATATATTTATATATTAATGTGCACAATTCTATAATTTCTTAAGACATTTTCTGATTATTTAATCCTTTCTACGTTGAATCTTGGCTCTCTCTTCTTAGTTAATTTTCAGTATAACGTTTCTTATGTCGATTCGTATTTTGTAGATTTCAAGTTTATTTCATTAACTTTTATAATAATATAACAATGAGTTCTCTACAGTGATTAAGATTCTTGTATACACTAGATAAATGTTATTGACTCAACCTTTAATGCGTATGACTGATTTATTGTTTCGATTGCTTATCTATTGGTTATTTATAGATTAAATATAGAGATATATTAAATAAATACCATAAAAATTTGAAAAGATGAATCAGCGTGACAATTTCACAAGATCTTAAAAAATTGGCGATAAAGCTGATTCTTCTTTCTCTGTGTTTTTCGCTCTTTTACTTTGTCACGACAGCAACGACCACAAAATCAAGAGAAGCAGCAACAGCAACAACAACAACAACAGAAACATTTGCATTCTCATTACAGCTGTCATAATAGCAGAGCTTAGGATTGTGGAGAGGTGAAGAGTTGGAGTGACAATGGGGTCTAAGAGAGTATCCTCTTTGCTGAACGCATACAGTTAGTCAGAAAATTGTTTTAACATAATTTAACTAATAGTTTATTACTATTTTAATTATTCAACTAATACTTATCGTTTTTAGAACCAATTAATAAAATAAACGAGTTTTTTTTGTCAAAACAGTTACTCGACATACTGTAAGTGTGTGCAAACATTACATGCGTGTGTGTGTGTATGTTGCACTCGTCCACGGAGAGCATGAGGATGTGTTTTGAGGGAGAGAGCGAGAGGCTGCTATGGAGGCGCAGATAACCCGCGTCAGGTACTCACGTATGTCCAGTAATTTCATCATTGCTACGTTTTCTCCAATTTCAAGAAACTATACGTAGCCAAAAAGAAAAAAATCAAAAGAGAGATAGAGAAAACCCGTTGCCAAGCAGAAAATGAACTATTGATGAAAAAAAGCTGACGGGCGAATGCAACACAAGCAAAAGATACAGAGAAATGACTTTGTAGAAGATACACACACACATACATGCATGCATGCAAGTCACTCTGCCAGAGTGTATGTGTGAGTGTGCAGAATAAAACAGATGATTGCCCATAAGCAAAGCAAAGACAGCAATAACAACAACAAGCCCAGCTCAAAAGCTTTGCGACTGCGACGCCAACAGCGACAGCGACAGTGGCTGCGACAGCAACTGAGGCCGGCCGGGCCCTACTCGGACTTGGCTTTGGCTCTCTTGCGCTGCCAGCGAAGACATAAAAAATAAATAAATAAATAAGCGAGCTGAAAAGAAAGAAAGAAAACAAGCAAACATCAACAGCCGCAGCAACAGCAACAAACATGCAATACATACACACATACATACATATGTACATGTGCACATACATACATATGTGGAAAACAGATGAGAGCGACGCGACGTTGCCGCTGTACAACTCGTTTGCAGGCGGCTCAGCAAGCAAAGTAAGTGAAAAACGGCAACAATGTGCAGGCAATAAGAAAACAGCAACAACAAACAGCCGCAGCAGCAGCAGCAGCAGCAACAAAACCTTAGGCAAATTACATACATACATACAAATGTATGTACATAGTTGTATGTGTGTCGGTTTTGGGGGGCGCGTTGACTGCGAGAAACGAGTTGGAAAATCAAGATACTGACTGAGCGTTTGGCGCAGCAGCAGCGACGCGACGCCGACGGAGCTGCAGCGCCCATAAAAACGTTGAACGGCCACGGCTGACTTTGTATACAGCATTGCATACATGTATGCGAATGTGCATATACATATACACTCAAATACATGCACATGTACATATGGGCTGGGGATATGCGGGAACCTGCTGTGCGCCAGAAAAACAGATGATGAGCGAAACAGCTGCAAAGTCAAATGCTGTCGTACTCCTTACTGTTGTTGTTGTGCTCACAGAGAGCGAGAGAAAGAGCCAATGCTCAACACATTTGAGTTCAATCAGCTGTGCGCCGTTTTGCACTCAAACCAACATTTTAACTGTGCCCGTCAGCTGTGAGTTAAAGAGCGCCCCACTGAATTTAGCACTCAAAGAGCAGACTTAAGAGCGCCACTGAGCGATGCGAGCTCTTGAGTAGACGTGCTCTGTACTCTTTAACCCAAAGCAGCAATTGAGTTGAAGTGAATGAAGCGTATTTGAGCATTATTTCGTAGCATTTTCTTAGTAGAAATTTATGCAAAAAGAACTCGAAATGTGTTTACTTCTTTTGCTTGTTCTTGTTGTATATAAATAAATGCATATTTATTTATGCTAATGACCCCCGCTCTGGTCAGCACGACAACAAATTCAAATCACAAAACTTTTACGCAAAACTGTGTGAAAAGTTGGCAAAGTGTTTTGCATATTGAGCATAAATCAATTATGCATCTTTAAGATAATTTTCTTGAGTTGCTCTGAAAGCGCAAATACAAAAAAACATGCATATTAAATGCCATGCACATAATTTAATTTTTATCTAATTTTAAGCATTTCCTCGAAAACGCAACACAATTTTCCGCAACAACAAATTACACACACACGCACGCACACAAAGAAAATACAATGTATGTATGTACATGAAAAATTGCCTACACGTCAAACAAATTGTCATTGTTGTTGCTGCTGTTTGTTGTACAGTCGAACTTCCCTAACTCGAACTTCCCTGACTCGAAGTCTTCTCTAACTCGAACAAAATCGAGTGGCAATACTTCGGCAAATTTCATACAATTCTACTTCCCTAACTCGAAGTCTCCCTAACTCGAACCTTTTTTCGTGGATAATGGTGATTCGAGTTAGGGAAGTTCGAAAAACTGTATTTGTATTTTTTGTTGCTGCTGACGTCGTTCGACGCTGCGCTGCACGTTTCAAAACTTTTGCTCGCATAGATGGCGCCACGTCACCGATGTTGAGCGACAATTGAAAAATCTGATTGAATTTTTTTACTTTTTCTTTTGCACTTCTTATCGCTTATCGTTTGTCGTTTATATCGTTGCGTGTGTGCGTGTGATATAGTATTATTATCTATAATTGATGAATCAATTGCAATTGCAATCAATTGTCAGATTTTCTTATCGACTAACCTTAGTTATTATCATTGCTTTATCAGTCAACTGAAATCGTTTCAGTTTAAAAATACGAAAGCGAAATCGTTCTCCTTGAACCGCATATTATAATGGGTCTATTATAAGACCTATGGGGTGCAGAATTCCCGCGAAAAAGTGGATGTACAATTTAATAGATCTGCATAGACAATTTCCAAGAACTTATCACGTATCTTTTTTTTAAATGTATTTCTCTATCTCTCTTGGCATAATTTTGCACCTAAAACAAACATAAAAATCTAAAAGTCTAGAAAAACTCAACTTAATTCTTGTTAAATTTCATGTGATTTTCTTTTTCTTTGCTCTGCACGTTTTTCACGTAATGTGTTTGTATTTGAGAAAAAAACGGAAAATGTGGTTTGCTTTTTTTATACAGAAAAAAACTAATTAAAGCATAGATTGTGCTTAGGAAATGTGAAAAATGGCATAAAAATAAGAGTATTTTGAGTTCTTTTCTCAGATTTCAATGGAATACTTAGTTACAAAGCATAAAAATTAGCTTTTAAAAAGTGTTTATATTAGGAAATGTCTATAACTAATTTGTTTTTGTGTTTAAACCAAGAAATAGTGAAAATAAAATTTAAATTTAAAATTTTTCTGATTGTATTTTCAATTTCAATATTTTTTGTGACTCTTTAGCTTACTTTTTACTTTGAAAATAATATAAACTAAGAGTATTTTGAGCTCTTTTCTCAGATTTCGATAGAATGTTTAGTGAAGTAACATAAAAATTGGTTTTTAAAAACTGTTTGTATCATTAAATTACTGAATAATTTAGGAAATGGCTATAATACAAATGTTTTTTATGTGGTTGAACTAAGAACTAATGAAAATAAAATGTAAATTGCAAATCGGGAGCTGACTACATCAATTTTTCTGATTCAATTTCAATTTTAAAGTGTTTTTTAATCTTTTTAGCGCACTTTTCACTTTGAAAATAATAAATAATATAGTGAAATGGCTGATAACAATAGCCACAATTAGTTGATAGGTGATTAAATTAGTCTATTTATTAGTTAAACGTGCATCTGTCTTGTGTTTTGCACTTTGCTCCGGTTTAATCACCATATATTCATATATATATATTAGTATAATCCAATTTAGAATCTGCTGTGTCATATTTGCATAGATTGTGAAATTCTTGGCTTTGATTTGCATCATCATTTTAGCAAAATATACATTGAGAAAAGGAGACAAAAGTCGAAGGCAAAGTTAACGTTTCATTTGGTTTTATTATCTGGCAAACATATCTATACAAAAGCAAATGTATCTGACAGCAGCATAACCCAAAGATACACACACATATACACACACGCACACACACATACTTGAGAGAATTTCATTTCAATTCGAAACGAAACGAACAGGCACAAACATGCAAAGAAACACACAAGGAAACAGGTTCAGATACATTTCAATCTTTCGTTTTCAATCTACGTGCAACAGCAGCAACAACAACAACAGCAACAACAACAACAGCAACAACAACAACAGCAACAACAACAACAACACTATCATAATCTAAAAGATGCATTCAATTGAAATGAAAGGACCCAGCATGAAATCATGATATGAATATAAAATTATTCTACAAAAAAGAAAAATAAATAAATAAAATAAAATAAAGCAGAAATGAAGATATTAAATTCAAACTGGACTTTCAAATGCTGGTGAAATTCGTAATGCTCCAACTTGAGAATATCAGATATAAATATGAAGAATAAAAACATGGAAATGAAATAAAAAGAAAATGTATATTATTAAATGATGATGAAATACTTTTAAAACTTATAGAGATTTCGAGAGTCACGATTGTGTATAGAATTTATATTATAGATACAAACTATAATAATAATTAAATTAATTGCTTGTAAGAAATAATTGTCAATTTATTCATTTAAAACCTGAATATAACTGATCATCTGATATAATATAATGTATGGAGATCGTTACAATATGTAATCATCAAAATCATATAGAATTTTAATTTTGCTAATAATAAAATTGCAAAAGATCAATAAAAGATACTTTTTGAAAGTTATAAAAATAGATTAAAATACGATTTATTCACAGATTACGCTCTAAAATAAAATGGAAATACGGTCGATTTTCAGGGAAAACTGACGGCACGGAAGACGAATTTCAGCGACAGCGACAGCGACAGCGAATTTCCATCATTTGTGAGATCTCTCGAGTAATTGTTGTGAAATTAGGCAGCATGGCAACAACGACAACAGAATCAGGAGCTGGGGAAGGGGCAGAAGGAGCAACAGTACTCGACTTTGCTACTTACCACTTGGTGCTTGTTGCAACTTGATATGCCATTAGCAACACATTGTGAACGCACAGAGAACCGAGTCCGCAATCCGTTCGGAGTCCGGAGTCAGAGACGGAAACGGAGTCGGAGACGGAATCGGAGAAAGAGGGAGAGAGACAGAGACAGAGAAGTAGGCAGCCCATTTGGCCACTGGACTTCGATTTTCAAAGTTGTTGCAAACTGCAGTGGAAAATTTCAATTTTGACATGGTGCGTTCTCCTGGGGCAACAACAACAACAATAGCAACAACAACGGCTACAGAAGTGGCAGCAGCGCAGCAACTGCGGGCAGCGCAGTAATGTGGAACGAAACGTCTGCACGACGGGAGGGTGTGAAGTGGAGGCAGCTATGAAAATTACTAGATGTGTGTGTGTGTGTGTATGTGTGTTCGTTTCGTACGTGTGCATTGCGTTCGCTGCGTTGCGTTGCCTCCTTCCATCCTTGCCAGAGAGCACTCAGAGAGTGAGAGAGAACATTTTCATCATCCTTTTTGGCCTGCCTGCCTGTCGTCCGTGCTGTGCTGCCTTCGCCGGCAGCAGCGAAACATGCTCAACCGGCACAAAAGTCACGTATGCATCCAAGCACATACAAGCATACACACTAGCACATCTATATATACAGTGAGTGAGAGATACATACATACGCATACACGCACTCGGTCGACAGAGCGACAGTTACATGAGAAACAGAAACAGCGACAACGACAGAGACACAATGCCGGGGCCGGTTGTAGGTGCGCATGAGCGAGCCAGTTGAAGAGCGTTGAGTGAAACAGCTGATGAGTGAAAAGAGAGTGACTGCGACAGCGATGGAGCGTTGTAAAAAGCAGCCAACTTACATCAGCCGTTTTGCTTGCCCTGCTCTGTGCTTCTTTCTACCTGCAGCAGTCACAGCACAGCAGCAATATAGCAACAACTACAATTACAGCACCCACATACACACACACACACACGCTCAAACAAGCGCACATACTATATACCTATTGAGTACATACGTGCTTTGAAGCGGTCTCTTTGCGGAGAGCACAACCGCTAATTGCTCAGCAAACACATATAGCGTTGTTGTTGCTGCTCTGCTGCTCTGACTCTCCCAACGACTCACCACCAGCAGCAGCAGTAGCAGCGGCCGCGGCAGAGGGCAACTGAGCACAGTCGCCTATAAATAGCCGGTGCAGAGGACAGCGCTTCATAGTAGCTTCGAAACATTGCTGAGGTAAACACATAGAAAAGTAAGAAACGGCAAAGCAGCAAGAAAAGAAAGCAAAATTAGCGTGTGTTGAACATTTTCTACTGTTGGACGATTTTAAGTACACAACAACAAAATACAAATTGTTTCAAGAAGAATTCTATGTTTAAATAATTACAAATTACAAAACAAAACAAAAACCAAACAACTAAAATGTATTTGTAACTGTATAAAAACCAAACAAAAAATAATTTTATGAAAATTATTAAATAATATAATAACTGCCATCAAACAAATGCAACGGACCAACGCCATTTAAGCGATAAACCACAAACCAACCAACAACAACAACAACAAAAGTGCTGTTGATTGCTCCAAATCTGTCGAAGCAGCAACTAACAACAAAATTAACAAATGTTAATTTTGTAGATAGAAGCAGCAACGACAGATTTGGAGCAATCAACAGCACTTTTTGTTGTTGTTGATGTTGGTTGTTTTGTGGTTTATCGCTAAAATGGCGTTGGTCCGTTGCATTTTGTTTGATGGCAGTAAATATATTATTTAATAATTTTCATAAAATTATTTTTTGTTTGGTTTTTATACAGTTACAAATACATTTTAGTTGTTTGGTTTTTATTTTGTTTTGTAATTTGTAATTATTTAAACATAGAATTCTTCTTGAAACAATTTGTATTTTGTTGTTGTGTACTTAAAATCGTCCAACAGTAGAAAATGTTCAACACACGCTAATTTTGCTTTCTTTTCTTGCTGCTTTGCCGTTTCTTACTTTTCTATGTGTTTACCTCAGCAATGTTTCGAAGCTACTATGAAGCGCTGTCCTCTGCACCGGCTATTTATAGGCGACTGTGCTCAGTTGCCCTCTGCCGCGGCCGCTGCTACTGCTGCTGCTGGTGGTGAGTCGTTGGGAGAGTCAGAGCAGCAGAGCAGCAACAACAA